>DF245267.1:0-18642 GCA_000507305.1 Breviolum minutum Mf 1.05b.01 | reverse complement strand
CGTCACGAGACATCGAGCTTAGATGGGCTGTGGTGTTACTAAGGGTTTAAGATGGTTATGTTGGTTGTGTAATCTTTGCTAAGAGCTAGTTAAGCATATGCTAGAAACATGTTAGAAGGTAGTTAAGCGCTTGCAATGTTTTATGTAAATTAGATACATTAGCTAGTCTCCGCATAATTTTAAGTTAATTCATTTAACTATCTTAAAAAGTTAGAGACGTTAGCAAGCTTTAGCTTCCAAAACAAAGTCAAAATGCTAGCAAAATATTGGCCTTTCTGTTGCTGTGTTTTTTACATTTTTTCCGCCTGTGCTTTGGAAGTGTGATGCACAAGCCCCTTTGTGGCTGTCCGTCTTGTATGTCATTGCAGCAAGCATGGTTGGAGCAGGCTAGTCTTGGAACTGTTCAGTTTTGGTTGTTGAGGTTATAGAAGACCTCTGGTCTATCTCAGCTGTTTCTAGATGAAACAAAATATTGAATGTGTCTGTCTCAGACAATCTTGGCAAGGGAGCATGTTGCTTCAATGTCAGTGCTATATATACTAGAATGCATGCGCCTGTTGTGACAGCAGGCCCAGCTTTGGGTTGACATCTATTTAGATGGAGCATTTCAAATTCATGGGGCCAAATTCTCCCCCTTTCATGGTTGCTATAGAGAGGGACCATGTCTTGAAAGCATTCCTGCGTGTCTAGGCAAAAAGGATTTGCTCATATTAGCTCCAAAGCCTTTCTGGCTGATCCCTGTGCCTTTTTTGCCAAGCCCATGTGGCTGTGTTTTGCAAGCCTTTGTGGCTGTTGATTTCAAGCCTTGTGGCTGTGTGATGCAAGCTTTTGTGGCTTTGTCTTACAAGCATTCGTGGCTGTGTCTCGGAAGCCTTTGTGGCAGTGTCTTGCAAGCCTTTCTGGCTCTGTGATGCAAGCCTTTTTGGCTATGTCTTGCAAGCCTTTGTGGCTATGTCTTGCATGTCCTTTGTGGCTGCTTCTTGCAAGCCCTTGTGGCTCTTGTTTTTCAGAAAGTCTTTTCCGACTTGTTTCCTGTGGCCGTTTGGAATTGGATTACGTTCATCCGTGTGGCTGTTCGAAGGCTCAGGACAGGAAGTCGGGAATGACACACGCGAGTGAAAAATTACATGTAGTGAACACAGGTAGGGAACACCAAAGAAGAGTTTCGGGGACAAAATGTGCAGTGTTTATTACCACATGCACGAAAGCAAGAAAAATATTAACGGTTGAAAACCATGTGCATGCATGTCAAGGTGAAAACAAAAAAAGACGTCTTTGGGCACCCATGTCGAGCATTGGTGGCTCTGTCAAAGATGTGGTGGATGGCATACTGTCATCAGAGCACCCTGTCCTTGTCAAAGTGAAGAAGATTTGTGAATGCTTGGAGGAAAGTGGCTTGTGTTGGCGTCAGACGCTTACACCAGACCAAGTCTTAGTTCATCCAAGCAACCGCGGAGGTAGCTTGGTCGCGGCTCAGGACGTTTGGCGACAAGGTGAAAGGATTCTGTCTGTAGGTTTACGAAAGGAGCTCATGACGGATTCCATTGCCTTTGAAGTTTCCTTAGAAGAAACAAAGAAACAGCAGCAGTGTCAGGCCAATGTGGATTTGTGTAAGGCAAATCCCCGGCTGCTGGCTCCTGTCTCGTCGCATGAGCGATTTTTGTCAGTGAGCTGTAGCCACCGAACAGCATGGCTGAAAGCCCTGAAAGCCGGTTGTGAAGGCCCACCGGACAAAACGCCAGTGCAATTGCGTCAAGGGGATGCCAAAAGTGATGGGATCCAGCAATTGCTCCAAGAAGGATGGGAGTGGTTGGTTTTGAGCAGCCGTGTGGAAGAAGCATGGCCTGCCATGCCAGCATTTCTACAGATGGCAATGACGACGAATGCCAACGCCCGTCAGCTTTCGGAAATTGAATGTGCAGCGCAAATGGCGCAACAAATGCGCCATGGTCTGAGCATCACCGAGTCAGTGAAAGCGGTGCGTCAATGTGATCCTGTGTGCAAGAGCTATTTGGATGTCATTGGGACATATGTGGCAAGGTTTGGCGGTGGCGCAGAGATGCCTCTGATTCATTTTCTGGCCAAGTTTGGTGCCTGGGCTGGTGTTACTTCAGTTGTTCCTATCTATGCTTGTGCAAGCCTACATGGCTGCGGATGTGGACAAAAGATTTTCTTTGTTTCCATGTTGTCACAATAAGCAGATCATATTGAATTTTGATTGCCCGCATGAGGTAAGACGTTCAGCACCGTGATGATTGGAGAAGACATGATGCGGTCCATTACTTACATGGACTTCAAAGCCGCTGAAGATTTATATCCTTTCTTGCGTACTGCCATGTGCCTTGGGGGCATTTTGTCTTTTTTTCATGGGAAGATATGACTATTTGGACAGTTGCAGAGGAGTTTCCATTTGCATGGGCCACAAAAGAACATTTCATCTCAGGTTCGCTTCGATGATGACGTCGGAGAGGTCAGTTGACGGAATATCGAAACTCCTGAGCAAAGCCGATTCTGAGAAATTGCGTGCTGCTGGCAAAAGGGAAGCTGTGAACAAAGCTGAGTATCTCGGTGTATCAAGCAGGTATTGTTTTTATTCCAAGTTAGGAGACGTATATGGTTTTCTTTTTTTTCTTCCACATCATTCTTTATCAAGCAAATACCAGGCAACTTTTGGAAGATGCTTGGAATGTGCACCAAAAACAGCCTACATCGGAGCATTCCATCGGAGCGTTTGGTCGTGCGTGCGTGCGTGTGGTGTTACATCTTCTGCAGAAGGAGAAGTTAGGACCAGAACCACACGGCTACAAGGACCTGACTGCCATCGCTGACAAATTTGCTGTTGAAGTGGTGCAAGGCCAGCAGGTTGTGGAAACTGCAGCATCTTCTAGCATGTCTGGTGGCAGTGCAGTGGTCAACCTTTTGGAAGCTACACCGGTGCAGAAAGCCCTGTTGCAAAATCCACACATGCAAGAGAAAGCCTGGTAACTCACAATGCAATCTATGATGTGCGTATGCCAAAGATTTTTTTCCCCGGTTCGAACATGGAAACCAACATACAAACAATTGACTTTTCTTTGCGTATCTAAGGTACACGAATTCCAAAGAACATGGCGTCAAAATGTTCCAGTACGTGAAGACTGCAGGGAAAAGTTGGTGCTGCAACATAAACCTCTGTTTTTACCAGTTGAGGAAATTTTGGTGGAGCTTTCCGACCTGAAGAAGTGGAAGCTGTGCAAAGCAAGTCCTCCAGAAGTGTGTCCTGAACCTATTGTCAAGAAATTGCGGTACACACAAAGCCTTGCAGTTCTGGAGGAGCAGCAACGAGCCTGTGTGCAATCTACACTACTGGAGGCATGTTTCAAGGATGATGTGAAGATGGAGTCTTTGACCTTCTCCAACAAGCCAGCTGCCGTATGGACCAAGGAAGCCTTCAAGAAGAAAGGTGTCCTGGTTTTGTTTCCTGTGGGAACAGTCTCGAAAGTGAAAGGCGATGTTCCTGTTGGTAAGCCTGTCATCCAAGCATTTGGTCACAAGTGGTTGGTGTCGCCTTTCAAAGCTGTCACAGAATGGGACCAAGCAGGCACTTTGGCTCCTTTCTGGTGGGTGAAGAGTACAGAAGATTCCAAGCAGGTGAACATGGCCTTGGTGGATGTGACGATTGGAGCTTGCAAGATCCCAGTGTTGCAAAATAGTGGGGCCCTACCTGCGAAGACGCAATTGTTTTTCGCAAGCAACATCAAGGCGGAGGCGAAGAAGAAGGCCAAGAGGGCCTGAAGAAACGATTTGGATGAAGAGTGCAATCAACAAAACCTGATGGATAAAAAAGGTCCAAAAAATTGCGGATTCTGGATGTAAGCCTGTTGTAATGGCTGCTAAAAATGTTTCAAGCTTTTTTGGCTATTCAAGCCTGATTGGCTTCTGTTTGTGAGCCTTTTTGGCCTGTCAAGCCTGCCTGGCTGATCAAGCCTGATTAGCAAATGAAGCCTGGGTGGCTGATGTTTGCAAGCCTTTGTGGCTATTGAAGCTCGGTCGTTCATGTTTGCAAGTTTTTTCTGGCTATTCAAGCACGAGTGGCTGATGTTTGCAAGCTTTTTCTAACTCTTCAAGCCCAAGTGGCTGATGTGTGCCAGCCTTTTTGGCTGCCTTGATTCTTTTTTGTGAAGCTTGTATGGCTGTGGAAAAATCTGCAATTATTCATTGGCATTCTTGCAGCTGGATTGTTCGAGCCCGCTTTGCTTCACGGTGGCCTTTCTCTGAAGTGGGCATGGTGTCCATTCGTCAGCGCATCGAGCTGAATTTTGAAGATGGCCATTATCTCCAAATTCCAGAGAGTTTGTTGGTGAAGTATGAGGACAAGACGTTTCTCAAAATCAAGGCGACCTCTTCGGCCATCATTGGAGTTGTGACAGGTAAGCGAGCTCCTCGCAATGCATCCTTCGCTGGAACTGCTTCTTTGACAGAACTGGTGCGTTTGAGGAATGAAGCTGCTTGGCGAGGGCCACAAGACTCACAGGAAGAAAACAGGGATTCTTTGTTTGCATCTTCTGCTAGAGGATGTCTCCCTGTGGCCAAGAAGAGACGAGTCGATGCAAGTGAGCATCCTTTCACTGTGAGTATTGAGGTTGACGAAGTGACAGTTGTTTGCTTGATTGCAGGGCAGAGGCCCAGCAAGTCAGATTTGTGTGTACAATTAGAAGAAAACATGTTGAAAGTTGTTTTCAAGCGTCTGAAAGCTGATGCGTTGAACTGCTTGGAGCCTCCGTCTGACAGAACCAGGGTGGATCCGTAGAAGAAGCAAAGCTTGTTTTGATGCCTTGGAGACAATGCTTTCAGCAACGAGTCAACTTGGAGTGTGGAAGTGTAAAAAAGGTGCACAGCCTTGCTTTGAGCAGCAAGCCATCATGGCTACATGGTCTTTTGCATTAATGAAAAGATATTTGAAAAAGGAGTACAACACACTGAATATTTGGCCCCTTCGACCAAGATGATTGGATTGTCTAGTTTTTTTTCTGTTTTGAAAATTTCATTGTACATGTTCACTGTGACTTGTGGCCAAGGTATGTAGGTGTCGCTTTGTTTGTTTTTCAAGCCTTTATGGCTGCATGGATTTCTTTGGTCAAAATGGATTCGACACAATTCTGCAGGTGTTTCAGCATTGCGTGTAGGAATAGCCAGTGCTTAGACTGTAGGATGGAAAGCAGTCGACCAAGACGTCGCTCAAGGACCCCACCTGCAGCTCAGGGAAGCCAACGAGTATCTGAACAAAAACCTCCAACACTGGAAGTGCACCTTCAACTCCTTGAAGCCTACATGAAAGATTTGAGGAAGCTGCAACAGTGCAGCGCAACGATCTTGGAATTCCAGGAGGAGATTGCCCAGAAGGCCTTTGATTTGGTGAAGGAGCATACGCCCAAGGATGCTGTGAACCCGTTCATCTTTGATACACCAAAGAAATGAAAGACCTGACCTCTTGGAAGACCAATGGAGTCACAAACGCATTGCGGCAAAAACGTTTGTTTCATTGCTGTACCACATGTTTGACCATACAGTTTTTGATTCAAATTAATTCTGGGAAACTGTCTGGGATATGCACTTCTGTATTCCAGTGCACTTGTAAACATATGATTGACACCCCCAAAAAAAAAACTGTATGGCTACAGGTTTTATATTTGAAGCCTTGAATGGCTGCAAAAACAATGTGCGAGCCTTTGATGGCTTTATATGATTCCCAGTGTTTTTTTTAAAGCCTTTCATGGCTGAAAAAAACAGTGTGCAAGCCTTTGTTCGACTGTTGTGGCTTTCGTATATTCAAGCCTTTGTGGCTTCTGTAGGTCCAAGCCTTGGTGGTGGTTTTTTTTTGTAGGTCCAAGCCTTTATGGCTATTGTAGGTCCAAGCCTTTGTGGCTTTTGTAGGTCCAAGCCTTGCATGCTTTCATACATGTCTTTAAAGCAGTTCAAACCTCCATCAGAATGTGTTTTTCTCTTTGGTTTTTTGAAACTTCATTCTGTCGCTGGTTGATCTCAATAAGACTCAGGGATGTGAAGAGTTGGAATATGTCAAGAATGTCCAAAAACACCTTTGTCCTTGAATAAGGCTTCAAACACAACTCTTTTGACCAAACTTTTGAAAACATGTTACCATACAACTGTAAGATTGTGCAATGCACAGGACGTAAAAGTGTAGAGACAAATGTACTTTCCAAGAAACAACTATACACTAAACAATCCACTCAAGTCATACTATTTATTTAGAGTTCCAGACATGGGAATACAGATTATGGCAAAACTAAATAAAAATGTTACTGATGACGTTATTTTGGATTTACCACATCTCATGTGGGTTTTCAGCAAAACAAACATGTAACATATAAATGTCAATTCAGGAATCTAAATTTACAATCTAAACATAATGTAAAATTTCAATTCATGGACTTTTCGAAAACAAAGATCATTCAATCCATGGCACTATATTTCTAAATCTAATTCCAAACATTCCAACAGTTAGCTTCAGCAGTCTGAATCTAACTCTAAGCATAAAAACAGTTAGCTTCAGACTGCTGAAGCTAACTCCAAATGTACAGACAGTTAGCTTCAGAGTGCTGAAGCTAACTCTCAACAGTATAAGTTTTAGCTTCAGCAGTCTGAATCTAACAGGCTTTGGCATTTTCGAAAAAAATAGTTTCACTAGATAAAATCACCTGGATTGTCGCCATGTCTGGTGAGCAAATGGATGACTTGGAGGACGAGCCATTTGCTGTGCCAGGTCTATCATGGATGCTGCTGGGCTACAATGATGTTGCCACTGGAAGTGTCAAGCAGGAGGTCGACGACTCGTATCTTGGTGCTGGATTTGTTTGAATTTTTTTTTATGTGTAAGTTTTTTTTATTTGTTTATTTGTGCCACTGATAACTTCATCTTTCACAGGCAAACAGAAGCTCCATCACCAGCTTCAGATGCTGAGATGGCCTTGCCTGTGGATCAGGCTGCAGTTGATGGAGAGCAGGTGGACGAGATGAAGTCAGCCCTGGACTTCTTGGTCGACCAGGCTGAGGACAAGGAGGAAGAATATGAGGAGGTGAAGGAAGAACCTCCAGAGATAAAGCCTGAGGTCAAGAATGATGAAAAGGAAAAGATGGAACCACGAAACCTCAAGCGCAAGCTGCCTGAACCTGTGGTGGAGAAGTTAAAGGTGGCTCCATGGTGGCGCAACAGTGGTCAGCAGAACCCTGGAGGACCTGCCAGTGGTTCAGGACTGAAACGCCCAAAGCCAGAGGTTGGTGTAGCTGGTGGCGAAAGCAAAAAAAACAGATCCACAACACCGAAGTGGATGGGCAGAATAAATGCGCAGCTCTTGCTGTCGCATACCAGAACTCCGAGTGGAGTGAATGTAGCCGATTGATACAGCAATTCCAAAATGGTAGCAAACAGTTCAAGGATGTGATGATGATGCACGAGGGCAAGAGGAAGAGCAACAGTGGAGTGGATCCAAAAAGGCGATACTGAAGAGGACCTGCTACAAACTCTTCCCCAGAGCATACGTGAAAATGTGGAAAAAAGTGTGTGGCCGAAACTTTGAGTCATCCAAGCCTTTCATGGCTATTTTGTATTCAAGCCTTTCATGGCTGCTGAATTTGTCAAGTCTTCCATGACTGTTTTTTTACAAGCCTTTTCTGGCTGTTGTGTCCACCAAGCCTTTCATGGCTACTTTGTTTTCAAGCCTTTCATGGCTCTTGAGTCCAACAAGCTCTTCTGTAGCAGATAGATTTGTCTCAAGCCTTGCATGGCTATGGAAAAAACTAAAAGCCCTGGTGGCTACATTTGTTTTTTGGAACCCTCAAATTACTATCTTTTCTATTCATGACATGTCCCCTTGGTTTTCGTAGGTTTCCCTCGACTTTTTTGGTACACTCAGATTGTCCTTTGTATAGCTTTGAAGGGATGTGACTGTGTATACGTCAATTCCTTGGTTCGAGCCTCTCCTTGTACAGTGTTTTTGTGACTTTGCATCGCACTCTTTGCCATGACTCACTGGAAAGTTGAAGACTTCCTGGCGGAGTTGGATAACTTTGCTGAGATTCAGAAGAGAAAACCTGATTCTCAACTGATATCAGGATTGTGGAAGTCTTTGCAAGGTCGTCTTCGTGCAGTACAAACGTGGAAAGCCACTGACATCTTGCAGCTCTTGGAGAAGGTGGAAGAACTCCAACTTCCTGAACAATGGTCCCTTTTGATGAGTCAAACCATTGAAGGCTTGTGTGTGCAAGAAACTTCCCACATGAAGATCACAGCCGGAGCTCAAACAGTGGAAGCCTTGACGCCTTACTTGTCGACCCAAGACTGGGAGAAGATTCGCCTTTCCAAGACTGTGGCAGACTGTATGTCTGTTTTGGTTGTTCGCCTCAAGAAAATGGGCGTGGTTCACATGCGAGAGGACACCAAGAAACAGTGTATGGCAATTGTCATGTGGTGGATGGGTGACAATGTTCCTGATGCTTGGCCCCTCTACTACTTGTGTCAAGATTTCAGTCGGTTGTTTGGAGCTGATGGCACACAGTGCTTGGCAGAAAGCTTGGCCAAGTACCCTTGCAGTCCAACCACCTTGAGCAAAGGTTGGCTTCAAAAGGTGTACGGCAGCGATGAGGCCCCTGCAGGGAAGGAGCTCAACTTGGGAGCTTTCTTGAGTCGCATTCCTTTGCGCACTACGTCTTCCTTGTTGAATGCAAAGCCTTGTGGTAGGTCTGGTGGAGCTTCAAAAGCAACACCACAAAATTCAAGTTCTTCGTCTTCTCCTTGGGATGCTGTTGGCCAGGCTTTGGCTACGTTCATGGAGCGTTGGGATTCTAGCAAAGAAGAAAAGGCAGTTGCGCCACAGGACTTGAGGCCAACAGTCACACGAGTTGCAACACCACAGCGTCAACCAGAAGCTCTTTGTGATAAGGTCAACCAGGACTTGCCCTTGGTGCCAGTGGAGCCTGCCAAGCCTCGCTGTCAAGATGACCAGACAATGCCATCCTTGGAAGCTTTCGAAGAGCAAGCCATGTCTGAGTTGCAGAACAAGAAGAACAAACAGAAAAAGCAGACTCCCTGCAAGAGACCTGCAGCAAGGACTGTTAAGACTGCTGCCAGAAAGTGGTCAGCCAGCACTGGCCATGGTTGCAAAGTGTGGGGATGCATCCGTTGCAGGGGAAACCCTAAAGGATGTTCGACTTGCCAAGACGCAACCCGGTGCATTGTGCGGTTCCAGGGCAGGCACCAGTGGAATCAGTGGAATGAGGAGAAGAAAGCTGGCCGTCAGTAGCGACATTCTGAGTCTGAGGTGTTTTGGGGATGCAGGTTTCTTGTAGCCCAGCGGCTTGAAGCCTGCCATTGGGGACTTTGCAGCCACAGGTTGCTGCTGAATGGAAGACCACCTCTTCTCTGTCTCTGCCCGGCAAAATAGTAAGCTGAACTTGTCTTTGCGTCAAGCCTTCCAATGGCTGCAGTTTTGCTCAAGCTGACATAGCTCTTTCAAGTCCAAGTGGCTATTTGTTTTGTTCCAGCTGACATAGCACCTTCAAGCCCGTGTGGCTGTGTATTTCTTCAAGCCCATGTGGCTGCACTTATCTGTCACGACTCTTTTTCTCGTCAGGTGGAAACTTACAAGAACTTTTTCCTTTGCCCTTGCATCTGGCTCTGACGTCAGAAAATAGAAACGAAGAAATAGGAACAGCTTGGTTCATAGATTCCAAAAAAAAGAAAGTTGGAAGTGTCAATTCATATCTTTTAAAAATGTTGCCATTGTCCTTACTCCAACTGTGTTTCCACAAATCTATGTTTAAAGGTTTGTTCCTCTTGTTTACATTCCGCAATGGCAAATGCTGCTGCAGAACGTCCACAGAAATGGCAGCGTCTGAACACTTTGAGGCGATCCATTCCCTACTGCAGTAAATCCTCTTTGCACGCGATTCTCCAAGATGTGGCCGAGAACGGTATACCAGAACACCATCATCCCAAACAGATGCGACAGGCAGTCGAAGCAGATTTGAAAAGATGGGACGCTTATGGTCCTCTCCTTCATTCTGTGGAAATGACCACTCTGAAAGGACAAAAGGTGGGTGTGCAAGTCGTGAACTTTTTCAGTTTCCTGCACGCAGCTTACAAACAGGGCGGCTGCTTCTCTGAGTGGATCAACCAGGCTCACCAGCAGAGCCCCAGCTCAACCGATTCTCTTTGGCGTTTATTACTGTATACAGACGAATGCCATCCAGGGAACCCCTTGAGTCACAAAGGGGATAAGAAAATACAAATGGTATATGCCTCTTTCCTGGAAATGGGACACGCTTTGTGCCATGCTGATTGCTGGTTACCACTTTTTGCCTGTCGCAGTAACTTGGTGAACACCTTCGAGGGCAACATGTCTCAGGTCTTTCGAGAAATCTTGCGATCTATTTTTTGTTCTGTGTCGGGCACGCCAGCAGCTGGTGTCTTGCTACATGCGTCCAGTGGAGGCAGCATTCGTCTTCATTGGACTTTAGGTGCTGTGGTGCAGGACGGCGCCGCTCAAAAGGCCACCTGGGGCCTGAAGGGAGACAGTGGAAATAAGTTTTGTTTGAAATGTGGGTCCTTGTGGTCGAAGCCGGTCAGTGAGGTGACAAGCAAAAAGAACATTTTCCTGTCTACAGACTCAGATGTTTTGCAAAGCTTCGACAGATTGCAACAGAAAAAGTTGGAACTGTCATCCGAAGATTTCGCGTTGTGGCAGAAAGCCACTGGGTGGACATGGAGTGACAATCATGTGCTGAATTGTGATGAGCTTCGGCCATGGATGCGCCCTATTAGTCAGTTCATGCACGACTACATGCATGGAATGGCAAGTGGTGGCTGTCTCAATGTTGCTACCTTTCTTGTGTTGGAAGCTATCACGGCAGCTGGACTCAAGCCATGGGTGACTCTGCAATCCTACATGTCTTGCTGGGTACTTCCGGTTACTTTGAAACATAGTTGCAACATGTCAGCAGTTTTTTCGGAGAAGCGGGTTAAATCCCATCGAGAAGCTGAAAAACTCAAAGTTCCTGCCAGTGAAGTCCTCTGTTTGTTTCCAGTCCTTGCATATTATGCACAAACTGTGGCAAAGCATGTGCCCTGTCAAAGTGCAGTGCGTGCTTTTTTAGCATGCTGTCACTTCATGGAATTGTTGCTGGGAACACACCACAACAAGGTCAGTGGCCATATGCTTGACTGTCAAGCAGAAAAGGTCCTGACTTTGTTCAAAGAATGTGGATGGGGTGATGCTTGCATAAAAAAATTTCATTGGATGCTGCACTACGGCGACAGTCTGGAACTTCACAAGCAGTTAGTCCCTTGCTGGGCCATGGAAAGGAAACATAAGCAGGTGACGCATGTGGCAACGAACATCGCCAATCTCAGCAAGTATGAGAAATCCGTCTACCTCGAGCTCTTGTCGGGACAGTTGCACCGTTTGAAAGCACCACTCCCTCCAGTGCCATGTTTGGAAAGAGATGGCAAGGCATCTGCCAAACTCAAGACCTTCTTGCAGCAGCACATGGACACACGTGGCCAGCCCATTCACAGCTCTCATGCTCTGTTGCTTCAGGCTGGTGGTCGGATTGCTGTGCGTGATGTCATCCTGGTGGACAATGACACTGATGCATGGGATTGCGGAGAAGTTTGGGCAAACTTCTCTGTTGGATCTTGCACTTATACATTGGTGTCCCTATTCGAGTTTTTGAAAAAGGACCTGCAATTGGGAAGCTTTACTTGGAAGGAGGAACCTGGAAAACTCACCATTGTTCCTGCCCACGACATCGTCACTGCCTTGACATACTCTCGCGCTACGGCCGGCTTGGTGACTTTGATTCCTTGGCATTTGCAAAGCAAACAGCACAGATGACTATACCGCCACAAGAGCAGACAGGAAAATGGTTTGCGTGCGTGATCCTGTGTCAAGCTTCTATAGCTTCTCTAGCCCCAATCTTGTTTATCAAGCATCCATATTGCATGCTGCATGTTACAAGCCTTTGTGGCTATTGCTTTCAAGCCTTTGTGGCTGTTTCTTGCAAGCCTGTGTGGCTGTTGCTTTCAAGCCTTTGTGGCTGTTTCTTGCAAGCCTTTGAAGCTGTTTCTTGCAAGCCTTTGTGGCTGTTGCTTTCAAGCCTTTGTGGCTGTCTCTTGCAAGCCTTTGTGGCTGTTGCTTTCAAGCCCTTGTGGCTGTTTCTTGCAAGCCTTTGTGGCTGTTTCTCAGCACCCTGTGCGCCTGTTTCTTGCAAGCCTCTGTGACTGTTTCTTGCAAACCTGTTTGGCTGTGTCTTGCAAGCCTTTGTGGCTGTTTGTCCCAAGGTCTCTTCTGTCATTCATCCTCTTTTTTGGTTTTGGCTGCTCGAAGTTCTGCTTCTTTTGTGCGTACATGTGCCGCCCTTCTTTTGAAGCAGGATGGTGCCATGTGCTTCAAATATTGCGTCCGTACAAACACCTTTGGCAAAGCCTCATGAAACACATACATTGTCCACTTTCTGATTTGCAGCCACAGTCCAAACTCCATCTTTGTACCCAAGAAAACATATCTTCACCCTTCACCAATGATCTTCACAAGGTATATAGAGGTTAGCTGGACTGCCTTTCCAACACAACAGTGCAAGCTCCCTGGCCTTCACTGCCAGAACTTTGAAGAGTATTTTTTTCATCGCAGCTGACCAACATTCATTAAAATTAAAAGAAGCAGTTCTCAAACATTTGCAAGGCAAACATGTTTTCTACAGCCTTCAAACTCTATTTTCTCTTTCCAAAAAACAAACATTTTTCTCTAGTTATAACTAGTTAGCTAGACTTAGCTAATGTACTTAACCATCTTAAACCCTTAGTAACACCACAGCCCATCTAAGTGACCGCTGGGTTAGTGTCGAAAACGTAAGAACATTGCTGAGTTAGTAGTGTCGAATGTGACCTCCGATTCGACACTAGGACATGCCAATCACTTGAGATTCGACACTATAATTATTATTGCCAATCCTTTGGATCAACAACTTCATGGGGGAGATTGAAAGATCAAACTCGAGATAGTCACCAACGAGAAGTCGAAAAAAAAACATAGAAGTGACCAATCCCACCCGGCATTGGACACTAAGTGGGTTGAAATGATTTTTCATAACCTTTGAAAATTTACCTCCCCCAAAGAAACAACAACAAAGCCAGCAAGTGACCAATCAGAGGTGGATTTGGTCACTCCCAAGGTGTAAAACAGCAAGAGCTTTAAGTGTCCAATCTATCCTGTATCAACTTCGGTGTTTTGAAGATCATTTTCCTTGAGCTGCCCCTTAAACGGTACTGCCGCACCTGAAGTGCCGAAACGTTTAGGGTTTAGGAAGCCGCAATTCGAAAAATCCATGTTGAATCAAGGATGTCATCCACTTGCCAACTTGCATTGAAAATCTTCCTAGCCTAATCTGAAGTTACGATGTGAAAAAAAGCTAAACCGCTGACCTCCAAAACTCCTGATCAAGGATCTCACCCAAATGTAGAAACAATTCCAAAGCAAGGTTGGCTAAAACCAGGCACGAGCAACATAAAGCTGCGAATCCTGTCATGAAAAACTCGTTACACGTTCACACCATGCTTTTATCACGCTTGTAGCCCTTCACTTGCTTCTCCCACGGCCTTTGGCCTTGGGCTTTCCGTTACCTTTTCCTCGACCCTTGCCTTTCCCTTTGCTCTCATTGCGCTCAGCTTGAAGCGCCTCCTTGGCAATGCAAACCGCCTCGTCCCAAGGGACCCCATCTGCCCAGATCTTGGCAGGAACTTGAAAAGCAGCTCCCTTCTGGTAGTCAATGAAGATTTCTGACGGCCCTCTCCAAGGGTCAACCTGACATGGGTGAAGACATGCCCAGTCCGTGAAACAACTGAAGAAAAGTACAAACAAAGCTTGAAAGGTAAAAACGGCAAACATGTACTAGAATGGAGCAAGAAACTTCAAACGATTTGGGTGAACGAAGAATGAAGTCGCTGCGTTTAAACGCCTTAGATACTAGTAGCAACTACTCAAGTTGTGTGAGCAGAGCGTTGCCACGACTCAGTGTGCACAAGGCCTTCACAGTGCAGTCTCAACAACATTCAATAGTTCGAGTAAGATCTTTGCTTCTAAGTGGGATTGGCCTTTGGAACCACGCACCAATCTCAAGGAGCGGGTGCAACTTCCAAGTGCCAGCAATCCAAGATTCCAAGTAGGATGCTGCGTCATGTAGTGGGACCTCCCTTGTCCGAAGCAAAGGAACATATTTGAGAATGTTCGCCCTGAACTCCTCCGACAAAGGGTTGCGCTCTGCCAAAACTGCACCGCGGCAGGCAGGAAGGAAGTTCACATGCAAATAAACGAAGGTGTCAAGTTTGCTATCATTCTCATTTACCCTTGCTAAGCTCCTGTCATCGGTTCCTTTAAATGAATGTCAAGCCGTCTGTGGTGGTTCCACGAGCATTCGGATCCTTTTTCTTCTTAGGAGTGAACAAAAACATTGACGCATACTTTGGTTTCGATCAAAAACCAACTCACTGCCCACCCCAAAACTCTTTTGATAATGGTGATCCAACCCCAATTCAAAAAGCCAATCGTCACTTAGCAGGAAAAGGTCTTAACAAACTAACATCAAACTCAGCTCACAACTGAAACAGGCAAACACCAGTTTTTTTCATTCATACCCTGGATCTGGCAGAAAAGTTCCTTTGACAATTGATGCCAATGACGCACCAGTACAAAAAAGGGAGTTCATCAGCAAGAGCTGCCCGCAGTGAAGACCTTTGTGTAATTTAGTCAACCTTTCAATGACAAGGCAGATGAATTCTGTGATGTATAACCCGATGTGCCTGCAGTGAAGGCTTAGTCAATCCTTTCCAGGACATTGGATCTACGTACATCAATCAAAAGGTCGGTCTCTCAATCAGAGTGTTGCGAAATGGAATCAAATCAAAGGTATCTATCACTATCACTATGTCAGTTGCCTTGTTCTTTTCACATGTGGCTTTGAACCAAAAACCATTGAACAAACAAGTTACGCCCACTGTTGCAGTGGCCATTGAACCAGCCACTCTTGGAGTGGCACTGTAAGCCCACTCTTGCAGTGGCATGAACAAAACCGTTAAACCCACTGTCGCCGTCGAACCACCCACCCTTGCAGTTGCACTGGGCCAATGAAAATAAGGAAGCCCACCCTTGCAGTGGCATGAACAAACAAACAAGTCAACGTACCGGCCAATGCAACACATGAGACATGCGAAATCATTGACTGCCTTTTCGTTTGACACTGTGAGACTGTCTGTTGCCTTCTGCACTGCAAGAGTGTTCGTCTTAACACTGTAAGAGTGTCTGCTGACTTCTACACTGCAAGAGTGCTGGTCTTAACGCTGCAAGTCTAAGTCTGTTGTCTTCTACACTGCAAGAGTGTTGGTCTTAACACTGTAAGAAGGTCAGAGCTAGCAATCGATTTGTAGTTTGGCTTCATAATGTCGGCATCACCTTCAGGAACTGCCGGCGACGGCGGCGACAGCATAAATGACAAATGAGTGAGGTGCCGTCGTCGGCAATGGAACTGTCGGATCATTTGAACTTGATGCTGTCGGATGTGGTTCATCATCCTCTTCTTCCGCTGGCTTCACCATCGGAGGTACAATCGGATGATCATGTCCTGGCAATTGTACCTTCTGCTCCTTCACCTGTACCTTTGCCTTCGCCCGTGGTGGTTTCTCATCGGAATCATGTGATACATGTCTCTGCTTTATCTGTAATCTTTCTGGCTCTGTGGGCTGTGGCTCTTGTGAACTTGATTCATCATCCGCAACAGGTTGC
Organism: Breviolum minutum Mf 1.05b.01; assembly: GCA_000507305.1. Taxonomy (NCBI): domain Eukaryota; class Dinophyceae; order Suessiales; family Symbiodiniaceae; genus Breviolum; species Breviolum minutum. The sequence goes on along the minus strand of DF245267.1, from coordinate 2,812 downwards.
ATAACTACCAAAAAACAACAAAAACAAAAAAACAAATTTNTTTTTTCATGTGTTTCACTTCATGAAAATAAAATATTTTGATTTATTTGAATTATTTGCTTGTTTTGTGTTGATTTGATTTTTGAGTTCAATCATTAAATGACATGGTCTGGACTTTGGCCGCCTGGGGCATTTAAATTACTTAATTTGTTCAATTGAAAAAAATAAACTCAAAAAATTGAAAAAAATCAACTGGTTTTATTGGTTGTGATTTTTCAGTTTCTTAAATCCATTTGAAGTAACTAAATAATCTGGACTTTGGCCGCCTGGGGCATTTCAATGCTTTAATTCATTTAATGTAGCCAGAAAGAAAAATGAATTCAAAAAACATCAATGCATTCAAGGATAAACTGGTTTCATTCTTTTATTCAAAATTTCATCTATGTAAATGGTTTTTTTGACCTAATCAAATTACAGTAATAAATTGATTTTGCACAATTTTTTGGATTTAAGATTCTGGTAATTTAAGAACACAAAAAAATATGAAGTACATTACCAAAAAATGGATTAAATACAAAAAAAATGAAAAATGATTGTATTCTTTCATTTTCTTTATTATTGAATGTATGTTCTTTGTCTGACTTACCTATGTGGTCTGGACTTTGGCAGCCTGGGGCTTTGCAGTAATCTAACCCTTCTAATTTCATGAAATGGTCTGAGGTTTGGCCGACTTGATTTATCTGACTTATTTAGTCTAGCCAGAGAAAATCAAATAAATTAAATGGGTCCATGCAATTTCTCTTTTCAAGTCATGTATGTTTTTGAATCTATTTAGTTTGCTTCGTGTATTTGCTCTATTTGCTTCCATTGATTTTGTTCAATGGAATGAAATGGTCTTGGCCGTGGCCGCCTGGGGCATTTAGCCTTCTTAAATCTTCTTAACTTCCTGGAATGTAGCTAGAAATGAATCATATGAAATCTAGATGAAATAAATGAAATACATCAAATTGACTCAATAGATTAAATGCATTCAAGATCACCCAAATGGTAAACAACGTTAAAAATAGTGTTTTTTTGACAGTTTGGATGCAAACATGTGAAAATATACAGCATTTTACGGTGAGTTGTAACATCAAGCAATCTGAGATCACTTTCAAATTTTAGTGCATTTGGCATTCGGGTACAGGAGCATATGCATCTTATACGGTAAATACCATTACAAGTGACTAAGGTAGATCTTGGGGGGTGAACATGTGTATATATTTACATATCTTCTATGTATATTGATCAGTATGAAGTCCGATGCAATTAACTGCATTCCTCAATAGGGCCATATTTGTATTTCTACAAGTGGTTAAGGTGTTTCCTCTTATGAGTTGCAATGTTTCTTTGCTGCTGCTTGTTTGCAGTAACTAACACTTTAAAGTCCCTGCTAGGTAAGATAAACCATTGACATGGAAACATGCATTTGTTTTTTAGACATGCTCGCAGCCATACAACAGTGGACATCTTAAGAGTGAAATCATCAAAAAAGTGCACTGCCACAGCGGGCCGGCCTCCAGAGATGTCACTGCACTCATATACCAAGCAATGTCTTGGAAGTCCATGACCAAATTAGCGCCCTTTGACATCCAGAGTTGACGCTTCCAAATTCCTAGCTAGTCTTGTACAATTCAGGAATGACTTCTGTGGCGAAAGCTGAAATTGAAAACCAAGGTTTCTCATTTTTGGAAGTGACATCGTACGTTTCCTTCTTTCACAAAATCAAACTCAGTGATGTGCACATTCCATGCCTTGTCATACAAGTGAATCACCACTTTCCCACTGCACTTTGTTTGCTGAGAATTCGCAGAGAAAAATCTTGAGCTTGTTTCTTCAATCTTGTACCACAGTCCACAATCATGTTTGTCCACATAGTCACAAAAGGAAATGACAGCATTCCTTGAGCCCATCAGCTCTTGTAACTCCAAGATCTAAGATTGTCACTGTGGGTGGGATCTGGTTTTCCGTATGGAAAGCTACACCTTCCTTTTCTGCCTTCTAAACTTGTTTTGGTTCCTGTCCCAGGAATGCACAACCTGAAAAATCAGGTTCCATCTTCTGCTCTCCAATCTCGGTCATCTTGACTGAAGTCAAGTACACAGGAGAATGCGTCACGAAGAAACCGGAGGCATTCGATGGCTAAGGTACAGCTGCCTGCGGCGACGAGGGTTGAGAAGACTGTGATGGGTTCACATAATTTGCTTCACCTTTCCCATCACCCTGTCCTTTTCCTTGATCTTGAGGTCCATGACTTTTCTGTCCTTTTCCTTTTCCTTTCTTTCCTTCCTTACCTTTTCCTTGGAAGTATCCATACTCATCATAGCAATCTCCTTGCCATTCATCCCAGCCTTGGGATTGCCACGCTGTTTCATCTTCATTGGCCCAAAAACCTTCTTTCCAATTCTCTGTTTCATGTCCCTGCCATTCCTGCTGAGTCCAATTGCTTTCATCTTCAGCAGGATGACTTTTTCCTTCTCTCTTTCCTTTTCCTTTTCCTTTGTTTCTCGGTCTGAAAAATCTTCGCCCTGATCTTCCTTTTCCTTTTCCTTTTCTACCTTTTCCTTTACCCTTCCGTGTTCTGCTTCCTTGGAAATCTTCTTTGATACCAAGAGTAGTCATTGTCATCCCAGATCCAAAATACATCTTCTAAGGCATCCTGGAACCTTCAGCTCCTCCTTCATCTTCGGCCCAATAGCCGAAACTGCCATCTAGATCTACTTCATCAAACACCAAGAATGCTCTTCTTCCACCATCCTGATGGATTCATGATAGGATTGAAGGGATTATATTG
>DF245266.1:0-19174 GCA_000507305.1 Breviolum minutum Mf 1.05b.01 | reverse complement strand
GTAAGATAGTGGTAGTAACATATACTAATGTTATTTTTCAACTATATAAGTGAACATACCAGCCGCCCCAAGGAATCTTCGAGAAAAATCATCACCTAACAATGGAATTGTAGTTAAGCTTTGATTTTGATGTGATGTCATTTTCACGATCCAACAAAGGGCCATGTCAATGTCTACCAAGTTTTGAGTTGCAATCAAATATCACGTGTATATATATATATATACATATATATATATTATATTAGATATATGTTTTTGAATATCATATTGATGTATAAATATGTTTCATATAATATTTATATATATGCACCCATAAATATACACACATATAATTTTTCATTGTGTGATCCTCTTGGATTTTCAGAGGGTTGAGCTATTTCAAACAGGCGCCAGTGGCCAAGAGACGTTCAGTGGAATCCACGGTGGAATCCACCGTGGATCGAGAAGGATCTTCAATGGGAACAGGGGGATGGGTTAATTGCACTTGGGTAAACAAACATACTCGGAGGATTGTCCCAGGACTTGTAACTGATTACTAACCATAGCGGTTCGTTTTCGTTCCCTACCCTAGGGTTTATGAACACCTCGTTTCCAAATAGCCTTTTCATGGCTTGTAAATGGAGGTGATTCGGTGGGCCCCGACCGGTTTTTTGTCCGCTTTTAGTGGTGAAATCGTGCCAGTGAAACGCCCCAGAGTTTCAACGGTTTGAACGAGATTTCATGGATCAGGCTTTAGGGTTGTGAAAAGTGTGTTTCTTTCATGACTTACCAGTTGGGTCATATGATGTTTAAGTTGAGAGGCAGTTGATCACCATGATTTATCCCATAGGATCCATGTCAGTGTGGTATCCAACAAAACAGTTTCCTTCTGAGAATGTTAGTGAAACCTAAACAGGACCTCCGCTTCGGAGGTGATGATGGACACCCTTTGCTCATCATCTGAGAATATGACGGATGATAAATAGGGCTGAATGAGACATCTTCTCCCCCACTGGTTTTTGAAAAAAAACACCAGGTGGGCCCTGAGCTGATCGTTATAAATGGAGTTCTGGGGCCCCCTGTAAATGGCGGAAAATAAATAGGTAACTGGGGTTATTTCATCCCTATAAGTGGAGTTATGGGCCCCTACTTATGACTGGATCCCGGGGCCCGCCTAGTAGAGGTGGTTCATGTTCAAGTTCCAATGTGAGTATCGGTCGTGGGATTGCCATTGCTGCAAAACCGATAGGGGCCCACCCTAAAACGATACTTTCAGGAAGGTTTGTACAAGGTGCCGCCACTGCAAAACTGATTGGGGCCCACCTTACTTTAGGATGTCCCTTCACCATGTACCAAATTTTGTCCGTAACTCATGTGAAAACCCACCCTGGTTGAAGATTCATTTTCCCATGTTCCAAGAAAACAGTTTTTGAACATTCTTTGAAAATTCTTCTTCCCCACAGTTTTTGAAGAGAAACAGTTTTTGGATCTTTCATTTCATGGATTTTGCGAACGTGCTTGGTCAGATCGTCATCAGATTTGTGGAGGGAACCTACATGCATTTACTGCAGATTCCATGGAAGATTGTCGTATATATATATATATATATAGGTTGGAATAGGGGCATGTAAATTAAATATGTTTTCATGGTTCAAACTTCAAACTACTATGTAATCTAAAAGAATTGGGTGTAAGTTGTGTTTGGACGTGCATTAAAAATAGAGGAGAAGAATCCATGGGAGGAGTATTGGAAAGAATGGAAGGCCAGGGTGGCGATGTCATTTGAGTTGATACATTGGCAAACTTGAGATCACCAAATGGACAACAAGCTCTTTTGCGTAAATGTCATTATAAACGGGTAACTGCGGTTATATAACCCTATTAAAAAAGGGGCCCCATAACTAGGGGCCACCCTGTACTTTGGAAACCATATTCATGGATGGGTAGATTCAATGTGTTCAGAACACCCCACCCAATGTCCTAAATCAAATGGTTGAGTTTTGCTGAGAAGCCAATATGAGGAAGTAAAAAACATAAAAAACCCGGGTAGTTTCCGTTGATGACCAAAAATTATTCGAGTTTTTTGTTACCACCTCATACGATTTTTCTGGTCAAATTATAGCGACCTCACACGACCTCACCCCAAATGGTGGTTTAGTAAGGGAAATCCCCTTATTTCAGGGAAATTTGGGTTGGTGAAATATTATAATTTGACCAGATTTTTGTAGGTTTTACACGCAAAAAAAAAAACATGTTTAAAACGTCATCCTGGTGGTGGTCATTCCTCGCCAGCATCCTAGGAGGAAACAAACCCCAACTCAACTCATCCAAACTATACCTATACCTTTCCATTCATAGAAGTTATAGGGATTCGTTTCGGGAAGGTTTGGTTCACAGTTTGTTCGTTGCCCCGGGAAGTTTGTTCACACGTTTGTTCGTTGCCCAACTGGATTCCCAACTTATTTGTGTTTTTTTTTTGAAGCATCAGCAGTAAGTATATGTTTGATCAAATTTATAGCGACCGAAAACACGAGTTTTCACGCCACAATGTAGCTGTTTGGAAGGAAAATCCCCTTCTTTCATAAAAATCTAGGTTGGTGAAATATGATAAATTGGCCAGATATGTGTGTTTGGTTTTTAGGCTTTTGGTTTCTCATAGTATGACGGTCAAACTACTGTTGATGGAAGAAATCCGGCGATCACACCTAGGATGTAAAAACCTCTGTAGATACACCCTGGAATATTAACATGAAACCTACAAATCACCCATTTGGAAAGGAACATGATCTTCCAAACCTCCACGATTATGTTACATGTTAATCTTCCGGGGTGCAAAGGGATAAACTACCAACCTCAACTGGTTGGCCGGATTTCTTCCATCGACATTATGTTTGTTTCGCTGGGAAAATCTTCATTTCTCATGGATGGAGTTCAGCCTGCAATCATCCCGTAGTTATTTGACAGAACCACAAAGTTACAAATCACTATGTTGTGATGCTATATATATGCAATACACATATTTGCTACATTGCGGTAGACCTCCAAACGTGCAAAATATATCAAGAAACTCCGAACCTCAAGAGGTATGACTGGATGTCTAGGGTCAAAAAAGTCGTTGTTTCTTCAACTCTCATCTGGTTGGTGGTTTCAAACATTTTTTATTTTCACCCGGAAAATTGGGGAAGATGAACCCATTTTGACCAATTTTTTTCAAATTAATGGTTGGTTCAACCACCAACTTGTCATTTTCTGACCCACTCTTCGCTTAGATGTTTTGTTGGCCTTGCTTCTTCATGATTTTCCAGAAACGCTGGCGCGTCTTGCTGGAGTCCATTTCAATTTCCATCATCCAGCGGTCGATTCTGATCGAAGCGACTGAAACTATGAAATGGGCCCCCCAAACCTACAAATTTAGAGGTTTTTGCTGGTAAATAACCTGGTTTTTAGGTGACCAAAACCATTATTTTTTCCAATTTTTGGGGGGCTCATGGTCTAATCAATATAGTCATTTGCCCATTCAGTGACCTTTTTGCAATTTGATGTATACCATGTGAGCAGTGATCATTTCAGCCTGGTCGCTTGGATTTTTAAACGTTTTTTTTTTTTAAGTACTACCATTATCATAATACGCCATGAAATAAGGAACCCCATTCACCAACCAGTATTCAATGGAATGTCACAAACGTGGGTGTTGATCACTGCCTCATGTGACGAACCATTCTTCGGTCGCACGATGCGAATGTAATTGCGAAATTTGATGGCTATAGTCAACAGGGTACATTAGAGGGGGGGTAGGTTGACCTGCCATTAAAAACATCTGAGCAGTGACCAAAACATCCAAAACCCTGGTTAATTAGTTGTATAGAGGGGATGAAATCCTACCCAGTTATATGGGGATTGTAATAAGCCATTACCCAGACCAGAGGATCCATGTATAGTATATTTACCTACATTTACCATAAAAATCAACCAAATGTAGGTGAATATACCATACATGGATCCTTAGGGTTATAAGGATCGCTATTAAACAACCAGTATTTCATGGAATGTCATTTCCGGGTTTTGTTGGAACGTTGCTCATCTGACAGGAAAGGCATAGTGGCTTTGAGCCTCCTTGGGGCAGGACCCGGTCATCCACCACATGAATTGAAGGTGAAGGATTGGTGACGTTCAAGCACACCAATGGGACCCTAGGTCCATCTCTCACGACATGGATGGGTTTACTACACGGTGGGCCCCAAGCACCAGTTATAAATGGTGTTATTTCAGGTATATCCCCCTATTAAATTGCCAAATAAAAGAATGGGTTTGATTGCGGTAAACTGACCGTTACTTGTAGAGGTTACTCCTCTCAATCAAACGATTTGGATGTCTAGGCTCTGAAAAACGCCCCAAGCAATTTGCCCGAGAATTGATTATCCTAACTACGCATAGACTTGGTGGTGGTTTCAAATATGATTTATTTTCATCCCTACCTGGGGAAAGGATCCAATTTGACTAATATTTTTCAAATGGTTTGAAACCACCACCTAGACAAGTTGTATCACGATGTTTTGTTATTGATTTGGAATTACCCCCCAAACATGTGCCAAGTCAGCTCGAGATTACAACCGAAAAACCATTCTCAAATCCTCTCGTGATATTTTATAGCAGCAGGGCGAATCACCAGTTGAGATTGGTAGTTGACCTCCCATTATTTACAAGGGTTTTATATACTGTATATGCAAACGGTGGTTGTGTTCACGGGATTTCTGCCACCATCTGCCCGTATCACCAAACCTCACATTCTGCCGGTTTTTCTCGAGGAGTTTTGAAGTGAAACCTTTCGTCACGGAGCTCCCCGGAGCGTCTCTTGTCGTTGTCGATGGTGGCGGCTTGTGGTGGCGCAACCGAGATCGGGAAAATCAGTGATGTATCTAACGGGCTCCACCCTAAGCACCGAACGTGACATGGGAAAATCGGGCCCCTTAAAGATTAAGAGGTCATTAGTGTCCCTTGGTGATGTCCCGGGTGTGGACCTCCAATTTTTGGGGGTTGTTTCAAGTGATTATGGCGGTCACCCCGATCTACAAGGAGGGCCCCTACCAGTTACTAAGTGGAGGTACGGCCCGGGCCGTAGAGTTATTTCACCCCATTTACTTCCCTACGTAATAGGGGTCCACCTTGTAAAGGGATGAGATGAGATGGCAAAATGGGATGACTTTTGTTGCATTTAGACCTGCTGTGATGACGGAAAGATGCGGTATAGGTGGTTTTTTGTATTTGTTAAATACGATTCTGAGAATGGAATTCGACACCTGGTGCTTAATGATGAGCAAATGAGCTGTTGGACATGCCATTTTTTTCATACTAAATCACAAGCACATGAGAAAGTGGTTGGCAGTTGAGCACAAGCACCCCAAATCATATTCTGACAATATGATTGGATGCCTAGCAAAATTGAGGGTTGTGAAACAGCTAACGGCAGAATCTGACGTGTGCCGGTGGACGTTTTATGCTGACCTTCAAGACGAGTTCTTCATTTCCACAGATCATAGCTGGGAGGTAAGGGACTAAAGGTAAGTGGGACTATTGATGTTTCAGGAAAAAATTAGATAAACTATTTACCACAAGTAGTAAATATCCCACAAGATGCGCTGCTAGCAGTTATAGATGGGGTTAAAAACCTCTTTAAATAGGGTTATAACCCCACTTACCCATTTGTAGGATATCTTCAAGGCCATTTATATTGGCTATAAATCCATATAAATCCCTTTTGGATTTCTATTTACTGACGGCTAGCCAATATGGCTAGCCTTTTAAACTCTTTGGGGGTTATATAATTTTGTAGGAAAATCAAAAGTTTAAATGTTTATGTTGTGGTCCGAAATGGCTTGTGAAGGGAGGTTGGGTCCCCTCCTGAGTCACGATGGAACAGCATGCAACCAAGGGAACAAGCTGTTCCAGGACCCTCAGTAGAGTTGCTTCCTCTTCCAAGAAGGCTGGGAGCTGGAAAAAAAGTCGTAGTAGGGTTTAGGGTTTTAGGGTTTAGGGGCTCGGGTAGCAGTAGTGGTAGTGGTAGTAGTCGCATCAGTAGCAGTACTAGTGCTAAGATAAAGGTCCATTAGACACAGTATGTAGTATGTACCTTAGTTACATCCCGTGCAGTCTGGTGTCACTGTTTTAGCCACCAGGACTTTTTTGTTTCTTGTTGAAGGCCGGTCTGCCAGTCGAAATTCCTCCATTGTCGCTGAATTTCTATGTTTCCATTAATTTCATTCAAAGGTGAATCATTTGGTGTTTTTAGATATCGATGTATATCTACACAAAACTCATCTACAGTAACTCTATCAATTTGCGTTTTGTAGCATTATGTTCAGAAACCCACAATCATGGAACTCTGTTTGTCCTAGTCATTGCTGCAATCTGTCGTGGTTCAGATACCTCTCGGATATGCTATGCAGTTGATGGAAAAAGGAACCATGTTTACTATAAGTCATTTCATACAACACTGATGGAAGAAATGCGTGAAACCAATGTGTTTTCTTTTAACCCCCCCGAGACTGCCGAGACTTATAGTTCTTGATGTACGGCAGGCAGGAAGTGAGAAAAATTCAGCTGATTTTTGCTACTATTATGGTAAATCATCATTGATTTACATCCTCATTTTGGGAATGTGTTTTTTATTTCAACCATCTTCAGCACATCTAAGCAATTTACACATCATATGGATAGTACACCTTCAAATGTGATATTCGTTTCTTGCTGCCGGTAACTAAAACTGTCCCTTGTGTTGTGGGTAAAGGGATATTTGAAACTACAAAAGTTCGGATTGGGTGCACACAACACTATATACACATGAAACTACACCCAGATGCTCCATGTAGGGAATATTTACCTACATTTCTCATTGTGGCCAGTTTTCACCGTTCATGTAGGTAAATCATCCATACATTCGGCGCATTTGGGACATTGTTATCATTATCTTGCTGTTTTCTGAGCATTGTTCACACATCTACAGGCAACAGTTGGTGGATGGTTAGTCAAGTGATTGAAGTTAGTGGAAGCGATTTTGACGAGGGAAAGGACCAAGCAGTCTTAGTAACGTTTGATCCATTCAATCAAAAAGATAGGAAGCCAGAGGAACCCTTGGATGTCATCAAGGAACCCTTGGATGTCATCCAGTATCAGATTTATGAGATGACAGAACCACCATTAATTGATGCTCAGACAGTGATATGCATCCATCAAAACCTGCATCCTTAAAGGGGATGCTCCATCTCATTGTAATGCCCGGGAGGTACTGGACAAATCTTATTGTTGCTCCGATATCAATGGGTTTCCTCCCAAGGGTTCCATTTCCAACATTCAAGATTTAACTTGAACCATAAATCAGTAGTGAAAACCGGGTTTCAATATATATTCCAGGGGTTCCCAAAAAGGCCTTTTATGAACTGCTTCATCAAATGCATTGACATAAACCACCTGAACCACCTCTTCCTGGCATCAACAGGTTGTTGCAGCCATCAGGCATTGAACTGCAGGTCAGTCAGTCGTAAGAAACACCGCTTGATCAATGGCGTTTGAACCTGAAAATAACCGATTTTGTTCAAAGGAAAACATCATTTTTACCAAACCAATCCATGACTTTGGGGTGAATGTTGGTGAATTTTGGGGGTGTTCGAGTTTGAGAATATTGGGATGCATAAGGCGACAAACATGTTGTGGGAGTCACATGGCTCCAGTTGGGGCCTCCATTTGTCGATGGATCTAGGCAATGTATAGCGATCTTTTCAATAAGGGAATCCTACCCAAAATGGCAATTCAGGTTAAGGATTTATAATGAATTGCCCAGATGAAAGAAACCTTGGTTGTTTAGGGTTTATGTTGGGGATTTATAGGGATTTGCTTATTGGATTTATAGGGGGATTAAATCCTAACCAATTATGTAGAGGATTGATGTGTGTTTTTTTTTGAGCAGTGATCTATAAGCTTCGTTGGATTTCCAAGGTCTTTCGGAGTGTGCTTCTCCAGGATTGGTGATAGTTCATGATAGACATCCAAACAGCTCTTTTGAGAAGGTATGACTGGACCCCCAAAAATATGCTAAAAGCAAACCTCAGAGGGTATGACTGGATGTTTAGGGTTGGGTAATGCAGGGGGGGATTCTACTGCCCAGTAACATGGGGATTATGAGAAGCTATTGGAAGGATCCCAGAACGTTCGCGAAAACCAGGAGTGTTTTTACCGAATCTGGGCAAATTTTGGGCGATCGTTGTTTTTGGATGTGTCCGTGTACAGCGTTGGACCCACAGATAGAATATGAAATTAATTATTTTAGGTATTTAGATTTTGGCCCCCGAAGCCCGAAACAAAAACCATCGGGGACCTCAACGTGCAGTTTTATTATGCATATTATATCTGCTGGTTTTGGTGTAATATTGGTGTTTTTGCATTGAAATGCTGGTGCATGAATATACCTTCCATATTCTAACTGCTTTTTCAAAATAATTAGATTTTTAATGATCGGACCGTATTCAAACTGCATTTATTTTTTTATTCATATTCTATCTCCTGGTCCGTCGTAGTAACTGAATGTTTTTCTTGTTGATTCTAAACATAATATAGCAACTTTCTTCAAGTTGGACTTTTTATTCTTAATTTTCTTAGCTCTGTGCTGGTTCATTGGAGCAGTTTGTTGGGGATGTGTGCCTACAAAAATGACGCTTTCCTCACCCAGTTTGGCCGAAATTTGCAAATCAACGCATGTGACCCTTTGTTGATTGATCCAAGTGTTGCTAGAATGTGCGATCTTTACACTTACAACAACTAATATGTATATATTATATATCATGAGTCCCCAAAACCATGAAAAAGAAAGGTTTTGGCCACCCAAAAAGCAGGTTACCATAGAACCATGTAAAGATGTAGGTTTTGGGGGCCCATGGTAGTTTAGTTTTATTATATCTACAAGGTGGGCCCCTATCAGTTATAAATTATAAATAGACAATAGAGTTATAACCCCTCTAAATGGCCTTATGAATGGGTAACTGGGGTTCCAACCCTGAATTTAGGAACCATAACCGCATTTCCAACTGGTAGTCGCCCACCTTGTAGATATTATAGAACTATGACTTACACTTATGGATTTTATATCCACTAGATATTATTTAATGTGTAAGACATAGTCTTATAACTTATATATTATCTACTATGGCTTGTAGATACAGTGCACTTCCTGTGCAGTTTGTGGATGGGACCACTAGGCGAAGCTCAGCATGCTGATGGATCAAATGACCGCTTTGAAGACCCAGGCAGGGCCCTGCGTGGGTTTTGGTGGGGCCCCGAGCTACTAGTTACACCCCCAAGCTTTAACATAGCCCCTGCAAAAATGAGGGTTGGAAGACTACTTTCCTTTTGGAACAGCAAATTTTCAGGGGCGAGCTGTTAAACTTCCAGGGGGTATTGGTTATAAAATGGAGTTATGTTATAAACCCTCCTGGGAACTAACATATCCCACCTGTGGAAAAGGAAAATCATCTTTAAAAGTGACTTGGTAGGGGATATGTTAGTTCCCTGCAGGGTATAACATGGTTTTATAAATTGGTTTCACTGGGGATATTTCACACCTGTAAGTGGAGTAATGGGCGTCCTATCACTGGTTTTGGGCGTGGTTTTGGTGGGCTTCAATTTGACAAATCCTGGCAAAATTTGATAAGATATTTTTGCATATTTTTTTCTGGTAACTACCAATTATTTTTAGACATTTTTTTGATAATATATGCAACTAAGGAAGTTTGCATGTTTTTTTCAGCCTTGAAATCAACGAACAAAAACTATAGGGATCAATACAAGTCTAAAGGACCACGGGAATTTTCAGGTGTGCATGATTACTTTCAATCTCAAAATGTGTTTGAATTAAAAACATATATAAATATATATATATACATATATAGAGGACATATAGAATTCTACAACTTCTATTGCAAACTTCCGAGCATCTCTAGGTGTAAATTTACCCGTGGGAATCTGAAAAACCGAGACACTCTTTTGGTCTGGTCGTAGTCTATTCACCGCTACATGGATGATCATTCTCATGGTAAATTAGTAACCCAACCAACCAATCAGTACCCATAGGATCCATGTATGGTATATTCACCTACATGAATGGTTGATTTTTATGGTAAATGCAGGGAAATATACCATACATGGATTGTTTGGGTAATGGAATGTAACACTAACATCCTGGCAATTCCGCCTGTGACCTTTTTGGGATGGTGAAAAACGTGACCGAAATGAGAAAGCTTAAGTGTGACCCCCCCAACGATCTGGAGGATCAAAAGGTCACGAACTGAATTACCTGGAACATTTACATAATTACATCCATATGAATGGTATATAGATAGATATAATCCATATATACAGCTATACATAGATTGTATCTATATAACGATTCGACAATTCATAGAAATTCATAGGGTTCCCAACAGTTGTCAACGAAAAAATTCAACTAAAACGTAGTGACAACCACTCAGCCATGGTGTGTTTTGTGTATCACCTTGCAGCCGAGGTGGATCGATTGGAGAAGCATGCAGCTGATAGTGTGACAGGCTGGGGGTCCCCGAAGCGTTGTGGGGGGGCGGGGTGAAAAGCACCAAATATCACAGGCGGAAACGGGTCCAAAATGATGATCATCCACCTGCTTTTTTTGATGTTTAACAAGGACATGCATGACATTCATCGGCAGACCCGGTTGAAATTTGTGGAAGGGGATTGGAAGACGCATCATGATACGTCGTCTTTGAATTGCGGGGGTGGCAAAGATTGAGTTTCAAAAATACCAAAAAATCCCAAACGATCAATTGGATCCAATTGTTTTTGATGGAACAGGAAAGAATTGAATTTATGTGATAGTCATAGATTTTATCGATCTTCTAAACAAGGATGAGGGCCAATCATCCCAGGATTCTGTGAAGTTCATGAACAACAAAAACACATCTTTTTTGTTGCTGGAAACAACGCAATGTAACACCATTAGATCTGTTGGTTTGCAACTTATATCTTTTTCTAAGTGGTAGATTCATTTTTGTTTGTCACCCCTACCTGGGGAAATGATCCAATTTGACGAGCATATTTTTCAAAGGGGTTGAAACCACCAGTTATCAACTAATGGTTAACTGGTGGTTTGGGCCTTATGAAGGGGATTGTTACTTGATTTACTTGGGGATACCCCGATTCGAATCCCACACCACCCGGCCCCAAACCACCAATTTACCATTAGATAATCATTAGATTGATATTAGTTGAACCAGCTAGTAATTTTCGGACTATTTTTTGCAGCTATATTCAAACATCTCATGGGAAAGTCGACAGGTAGTGCTGCTCCTCAAAAATTGATGGCACTTCCAGGTTGGTTTGGGTGGGTTGGGTTGGCTGAAAAACTTGGGGATAGGCCATTTGGCCATAGGAAATGTCATCTCCCAACGTTAGTCGCGGAGAGGGTAACATGTTTGATGGATGAATACTACCATAAGAATCTCCCATTTGTTCATGGACAATCATCACCAGATTACCGTTTTTGATTGCAGCAAAAAACTAGGTGGTGATTTCAAATCTTCTTTTTTTTTCACCCCTACTTGGGGAAATGATCCAATTTGACAAGCATATGTTTTCAAATAGGTTGAAACCACCAATTAGAAAAACAAAAACATGGTTGACGTGTTTTTTTGGGTAGGTTCCTCGGGTTTCTCTGATGTTTTTTTTTGTTGGAAACCGTGGAATTACCGAGAGAGGTTTCCAAATTGGCATCGTGGTGGATCGAGCGGTCGATAGGAATTCACGTTTCACGTTGGGAGTGGTTTAACTCATGTATCTATATACAAATTATAGCGACCGAAAATACGAGTTTTCAGCCCATATGGTGGTGTAGTAAGGGAAATCCCTTTATTTCAAGGAAATCTAGGTTGGTGAAATATTATGATTTGGCTGGTTATAAACCTGTCAATGGTTTGTTTGGTGGTCAACCGGTTGGTGGTTAAGCCCACATTTCGGCCATTTTTGTCATGTAAGAATCTCTTCCATAGAAGATTCCTCGAATCGTAAACCAACGCTACCCCCCTTTACCCAACCATTGGTTGATGATAGCTTGGGACGGGTTGGGAGTTTGGGTTTACTTCAAACATGTCAAACCTGCCAGAATTTCCAAACATGGAATTCTACAAATTGGACGGTGTGATTGAGGAAGTTCATGTTCTACCAGCTAAACTTGTCTTGGGGGCCTTGGCCTCGGGCAAAGTGGCCGTTGGTAGGTTGGGTACCTGGTGCAGATCTCAAGTGGAAGCAACGAGAGGAAGGCACTTCCGAAGGTGAAAAACTGGACAAGATGTGGGTCCCGCGGGGATTTTTTTTTCTCAACCTGAAGATAATAATGGGTGCAATCCTTTTGATTTTTTTGGAAATGGATTCCTTCCTATTTTTGTTATGTAGTTTTGGGTTTTTGAAGGTTTTTTCCAGGTGAGTCAAATTGGATCGTTTTTTTGAGTAGGGGTGAACATGAAAACAAATGTTTCAAGCACCTAAGCACCACCTAGTGTTTCATGATTTTCTAGGTGGTGGTTTCAAACATTTTTTATTTTCACCCCTACTTGGGGAAATGATCCAATTTGACTAATTTTTTTCAGATGGGTTAAAACCACCAACCAGCTAGTTTTTCATGATTTTTTCATGACTCAAACAACAGTCCCCCCAAATCCCAAGATATTCCAAAACCTGAGGCCAAAAACACTTTCCAGGGTGATCCATGGGAAGTGATCGTAGCTACTTCGTAAGTTGGTTCATAACCTAAGGTACGGGACATACAACCGACTAAAAACGAGGTTATTTTAACCATGTATATACAAGGTACCGTGGACATCCCAGTAAAGGATTAGACCTTTATTATAAATATATATACAGATTTCAGGACGGTTTGTTCACTTAACACAAAATTGGTAACATGGGGATATATCACGCCTAGAAGTGGAGTTATTTCACCAAAAAAACTATGATGTTTGGACCCCAAACGTTAAAGCTTCCATTTCAATCAGAAGGGCCTCCATATAATATCCTTAGAGAGGCACTAAACAGTGTTTTTTTTTGTATATTTTTGTGTGTCCCCCAAACTGGATTGGGTTTGGCCTCCACAAGAATCTTTGTCGGGCCCCATGTTCTTCTTCGGAAGCCTATACTTCAAATCGAAGCCTCCCTGAAACTGACAGCAACAAGCACTTCACATGTTTTTCCCTCATCATTTTGGAAGGGATATCTCATCATCACAACCCCTGCTTAAAATGAAAAGGTGCTTTCGGGTAGTTTCAGGGAGAGTTCAAGGGTGGCCACTATGTTACTGTATGTGATTTGAAGATGACTCCTCTATATATAGTATATATATATACGTATATGTTTGTTGCTGATATGGTTAATTCTTGCAATTTGTCAAGAGGAAGTATGTCCTTGTTGTTTTGGTTTCTGCAACTTGTTTTTGTTGCAGGAAGTAAGTTACCAACACTACATAGTTCAAGCTTAGCCTCCCTAAAACTTACAGACATATCTCTGAAAATAGGGCTTCCTTACAAGGACAATTGGTCTTCCCACCATCATTTTTCATTGGCTACTTCTGGGAAGCCACTTCCGCGCCACAGGTGATGCTCAATCAAATACTGAATCGGAGTCAGAAGATGCACAGGCCAAATTTGACAAAAATATCGGATCGCTTTTAGAAGGTTGGTGTCACTTGTTCCCCCTTTTTGGTAGGAGGGGGGAGGCTCGTTGAGTTATTTTTTGTGGCGCAAGACATTGAACATGTAACAAAGGTGTAGAGAAGTGCTATATGAGATGCTTAGTTCTAGCAATTCCTTGAGAAAGAGTGATAATGATGGAAGAAACTCACCAAAAAATGACGGAACTCGCAGGGGCTGTGAATCACCGATGCTTTCTCCGGAGGTGTAGTGTACGTATACATGCACGCCCCGAAGCCTTCACAAGTTCCACCAAAACAACAAAAAAAACATCGAAAAAACGCTGGAAATCCCAAACCCGAAACCAAGGTTTGAAAAGAATCTGCCAGGTGATGAACAATTCATAAACTTTGATCATAGCAGTTGGTGTTGACATGTTTTTTTCTTGATATTTTTTTGAGTATGTGATGTGCTTTGTTTGTTCAAACTTACTTCTCACAATTATTGACTGTTCTATCTTTATAACGCAGTCAGATTGCTGAGCTTTTTTCCCAATCCCAGAAGTTCGGATCCCTGTTTTCCCCTTGCCTTCGCGAGAAATCGAAGCGAAGGCCTGTGCTCCAGCGCCCCGTGAGCTTTCCAACCAGAAAGAAGTTGAAGAGGTCAGGAAGAGTTGGCAAAGGAGTTTGTTGGGAACAGGAGGTTCTCCCCAACAAACTAACTTGAAACCTTTAAAACATCCCAAAATGAAAGTTGTTAGTTGTCTTTGTGTTGATGCCATCATTTGTTTTAAGTGTGAGATGTTTGACGGCGTTCCTTGTTGGGAGAAACACCTCTTGCTTTGTTTGAAAGTCTTCTAGGTCGGCCAAATGGTTTCAGTTGGAGGCGAATCGGCATCAACATTTGGCGAATTGAAGATAACATATATTTCTCCATGCTTACCATAAAAGATCAACATGTAGGTAAATTGTAAATTCAAAATGTTCAAGTTGATGCTTTATTTTTTTCAAGTTGGGTTGTGAAACCGCAAAATATTCACAGAAAACAAACCGTTTCATGGATGGTAGTTGGAGAAAAACTGATTTCAACTTGCTTGAAATGGGTGGAAGATTCTCCAGGGCATCTGGCGTAAATTTGTTTTGAGGTGGTAAAGAAACCATGGTGGAACCACCAATTTGATATTGCAACACGTGTCAACTGCAAGCGGTTTGAAAATAGAGTTACCTACCTGAAAACATAACATAACATATTTCCGTGAAAATTGATGGATGGAAGATGAAATCTCCTTGTGAAAATTGTCCGTTTTTCAGCAGGATTCCTTTCTGAGGGGGGGATGGAAAGCTCCAACAATTTGACTTTGATCCGTGATGGCGCCTGCCCGGCCCCAAAGGACCAGTGAATTTCCCTGGAAAAAACAATTTGGATGTGGTTATTGTTTTCCATGGTGTTTTTTTGTTGTTGTTTCCTTCTAATTTGCCTTGGTATTGTATCTCAAATATACATTGGTCAACTGTAATATCTCCCAACAAACTAAGAAAGCACCTGTTGTTGTTACTGTTGTGAGGCAGTTACGTTCATCCAGCTTCAGCCTATTGCCTAACATGACAAAGTTTGAGAACTTGCCCATGTCGTTTTAAGGTCTACGCGACAATGCCTATCAGTAGAAAGAATTGTAAAAAGTATGCCTCAAGATGCAATTGATTCCGAAGAAAAACATTTGTTTATTCATTTCAGTACCTCTGAACTTTTGTTGTTTTATTTGCTGGCTGGCCCCTTTTTGAAGCCTTGAAAAGGTGGCAACCAACCAGGCCAAGGGTGATGGTCCAGAAATGGAGGTCTGATTTGTTTTTTTTTTCAGGGAGGGGAGGGAAGGGAAAGTTCCAACAGGAAGCAGGTAGACATGGCCCATGGCAGTATGTCCAAAAATTGAATGGGACCTTACCAACGGACCCCCACGCAAGTTGCAATCGAGCTATTAGATACTCATGGTTTAGGGGTCTGTTCAGTGGGTCCTGTTGGAGATTTCTGGGAGTATGGTTTTTCAATTTGTGATGGCAAAAAAATCTTAGGGAATTATAGGAAACAGTGGGACAAATTTGGGAATCCGCCACCTTGGGACACCCCCACTTTAAGCATCCCAGAATATCAAAAGGAACCATAAATAATGCGAGATTCCTCACCCAACATACTGGATTGCAAAAATCACTCACCTGGACCAGGATGTAAAAAGATTACATGTTGAGGCAATTCGGGAAGGGATCCCTGAACCGATTTCACTGAGTTTCACTTGCCACTGACTGTTTTTCTTTTGAAATATAGCCCCGGTTGAGAAAAGATTTAATATAGTGCAAATTTGAGCCGCCCAGATGCTTCACATTTGGGTTAGTGAATGACCGCATTGCGCTGGGTAAATCTGCAAATCTAGTGAAGTATTTGATACATTGAGACAAGATTTGGGGAACACGTACGACTCCGCGTACTTTGCGTTGCTTAACATAGAGGCATTCGGACCTACCATGTGTCACGGTCGATCATGTGTTCCGTTCCATTATAATTATTGATTAATGCATTTATATGAATTTATCATCAACCCGGGAATTATGTACCCATTCTTAAGAACACTAGTGAATCTATAACTATCGTTCAGAACTTACCGGTTCCGCCAAGTAAAGGGATTATGAAATTCAGGGAACCTCCCAGATGGCAGATGTTCCCAAGGGATCATTCAGCGAATCTGCCATGACTCATTGTGGCTATTGGGATGAGCAAAGGTCTTCAAAAGTAACCAGGCCTTTGAGGGGTCAGGATACCTAGGGTACCTCGTGTGTTTTTTCAACTCTTGCATCTATCATATAACATGACTCGTGACTCCTTTATTTTTTGCAAAATGCCTGCCACAGATTCCAACACAACTGGCCAAAAAACACGGCTTTTCCACCTCTTTTTTTCCACCAAAACAAAACAACAAAAACGAATGGTCAAGCCACATTGGAACCGCCTTAGCACATAGGAACCACCTTAGGAACCCCTTAACGCCCACCTCCCCAATCCCTGCTTTCGCCCCTGCTTCAGGAACCCTGGTCACCACCGAGTCCGACGGACGTTGATGCCGTGGGTTTCACCGAAGATCCGTCACCGTTGAAGTTTCCGGTGTTCCCGAGGCCGCGGCCGAGGCTGTTGATCCTTGGATGGAAACAAGTGGGTTGGTGGGTTGGTTGATGGTTGGAGAGTTAGTGGGTTGGCCTCCATAAGGGGATCCGAAAAGGAAGACTGGCCACTTTTGGGGGGGGACGGAATATTTTATTATATTATATTATATTTTGTTATATTATATTATACTATGCTATATTATATTATTCTATATTATATTATATTAAATTATACTATATTATATTATAATATATTATGTTATATTATATTATATTATATTATATTATTTTGTTATATTATATTATACTATACTATAAAATTTTCTATATTATATTATATTACATTATATTAAATTATACTATATTATATTATATTATATTATGTTATATTATATTATATTAAATTATACTATATTATATTATATTAAATCATATTATATTATATTATGTTATATTATGTTATATTATATTATATTATATTATAGTATATTATATTATATTATATCATGTTGTATTATATTATATGATATTATATTATATTTTATTTTATTATGTTATATTATATTATATTATATTATATTTTTTAATATATATACATATTCCATGAGCCCCCATTTTTCCATGAAGAATAAAGGTTTTGGATGGTTTTGGCCACCTAAAAAGCAGATTATTTACAATAAACAACCCTAAAAATGTAGGTTTTGGGGGGCCCAATGGTGTGTTTACAGAGAGAGCCCCAATGACCTCTATGTTTGAAGGTCAACCCCTCAAAACAAAGCCTTCCAAGCAGAACAAGGGTCATTTGGGTTCTAGGGTATATAATATCGCTCTGAACTTTTGAAGTTCTGCAAGTTATAAAATGATGAAACTGGTCTGGATTTTTCGTTTTCTGGAAGTTTTGGGCAAGTAAACATCCCAGCCGTATCCATTAAAATGGTGTATAACATATAGATTTGTGATGATTGTGTGTGCTTTTTAATAGTGATGCCCAATGAAAGGTTCAGGTGGTGCGTGTTCACCCCAGAACCTGCGGGTTCTGCGGGATGATCCAACTTCCAAGAGACATGATCAGAACCTGCAGCCTGGTTTATTTATATTGTGGATTATACTACCCATTTATAGATATATAGGATACATATATATTTAGATAGATAGATAGATAGATAGATAGGATATATATATATATATAATATATATTAAGATAGATAGATACATGTTTAATACATTGTTATCAACAAAACACCATTCCAAGCATGTGCGCATCCTAACCAAACCATCCAGATGGAATGTCCCTCCAGGGGTTGAACAAATGCTGCTCAATTTGATTCCGCTCCCGAAAAACCGAGGTGTCCAGGCGTTCGTTCGAGCGGCTTGTTGCGAGTGCATTTTGCCTCTTGGATGATCCAATTTTTTCGGATCCCGCGAGACCCAATTCCTTAAAAAAATAGCCAGGAAGATGAAGGGCTGGTTCACCCTACAAATTACCTACAAGAAAAGAAAGGAACATGATCTGAACCAAGCCTCCAGGGAATTATGTTCCATGTTAATCTTCAGGGGTGTATGGGTGGGGTTGTGCACAAAATCAAATGGTCTTCCACCTCTTAGTCAGGGTAGGTGGGGTTGAGCCACCCCATTTTGCTAGAGGTACCCCACAATGTCCATGAGATTTTGAAGATGTTGCCTGTATATAAATGAAAGAATGAACGGCCAATTTTGATGGTGAATTGGGTGATGGTTTCAAATTTCAATTTACGTTCTTTCTTTTCAGCCTGAAACTTGGGAAAGATGATGAAACTCTATACAACCATGTTCAGGATCTTTGGGCAACCGGTGCGGAACAAAACATTCAAAAAAATTGTCTTTGGACTTGGAGGGTTTCAATGATCTTCACAAATTGCTAGCCAGGGGTCATAAACCTTGCCATGTTTTTTGTGAGTCACCACCCTGTATTCCGAAAAAAAACCTCCACCACGACTGGCTTAAAATTTGAGAGCTACCTATCCCATCAGTTTTCTTTTGTGGAACGGTAATTGACTCAAGTCGGTGATCCCCAGACGCTTGGGCGATTGTGTATTTTCCTGCCTGAAAACACCCTTAAGGAAAAACCCAAAATGAAGGTAGATAGACCATGCTATCATTTTTTGAGTATCTGGGAACATATTATATTCAATCTACTGTTTTAAGATCAATATCCATAGATTGAGTTCTTAGGAAGTGATATATACTTTATTTATACCTGGTACCCTAAACCACCATTTTTTAATGGATGTTTGGTAAAACAACCATTTTTTATGTAATGATTTGGAATCATCCAATTGAAACAACCATAAAAAACTGGTTGTTTGGAGTTCC
>DF245265.1:0-13248 GCA_000507305.1 Breviolum minutum Mf 1.05b.01 | reverse complement strand
TTTGCATAATTTTGCGATATTCTATGATTTTGATTCCTTTTCTAGATATCGTGGCTGTATTGCCCCATTACGTTTTGCTCGTCCATCGAGGAGTAGATTGAGTAGTGTGGAAAATATCAGCAGCCTGCGCTTTTGAAAATCCATCAAACATGGGAGTACGGGTTCCCTCAAAAGGTCCCCAAAACAGCCTCTATATAGAATGTTGTGCACGACCCCCCGTGCCCCGTGCCCCAAGTTATGAAAGTATGGTTCATCCTGGTTTTGGGTCACAGATATGCAACCTGTACCCTAGTATTCTATAGGGGTGTATTAAAAAAAACAGTTGCCCAGAGTGCACTCGTGCCCCACTATTCTATAGAGAAAATGGTGTCAAAAATGACCCGTGCACCTCCATTCTATGGAGGTTGTTTTGAAGTGGTGACCTGTACCCCCAGGATTCATATCTAAAAAATGGTGGGGCACAAGCGCAAACCTGAATTCACAGGGGATACACAAATCAATGACCATGGTTGTGTGAAGCAATGAAAACAGTTGGGATAAATTACCAATCTTGAGTGGTGTAGGATTTCTGAAGCATCATCATATCAACTGACAAAATATACACTGTGAATTCTATTGGTCCTTTTTGTTAGGTCCATCAACCGTTCATGAAAGCGTTACCTGGGCAAACTATAGCAACCAAATTGTTAGTCAACCCCGAAATGGTTGTGTTTAAGATGACGGAATCCCGCCCAAAAATGCCTGAAAAAGTTAGGTTTACGGACTGCCCTCTCTCTCACAATCATGGTTTAGTTTATACAATGGAAAATTACCTTAAGCTTGGACTTGTATAAGGTGATTTTGCACTTTATACCATGGTAATTCACAATCAAACCATTCGGGAAAATGTTTTAAACTTTTTCCAGTCATCTGAAGCAAATCCAAGTAAATGAAAAGGAAACCAATCTTGGAGACATCCTATTTTCTACTGAACCATGATTATGGGAAGAAGGGCCTCATACTTGGAGGATCGTCCCAGTCAGTCAGTTAGTGGCGAGGGGCACCCCCATTTATACCATTTGGAAGGGGTCCGGCACAACCCGATCCTTAACCAACTTCCATCCTACGAAATGGTGAGGAAACCATTGAAACATGGGTCCTGGGAGCCCATACTCCAAGGGGTTGATGAGGGTTGAGGCTTCACCAAGTCCGAAAAGAAGGTTGTTGTGATCATCACGGCTAGTCAACCTACCCCCCCGAAGCGAAATAGCCGGGTTTATTTAAAAAACCGACCAAAAAATTAATTCAAACCAATGGGTTTTCATCAGCCCTGATATAAGGCCGGCTATTTCTCGGGGGTGGACACGTGTCCCGGCCGGGGGAGTAGGTTGACCAGTCATAACATCATCGTTGGTTCCAGTTTTGCAGGTCGCGGATTAGCTTTATTGACTGTGCTAGTGCTCATGGCTTTAAGGAGACGGCTGGGGCGGTGGCAAAAAGACATGGCCAGCAGTGCTGTTTACGATTTTTTGGAGGTTTGGAAGTTGTTGGGCACCAGAAATTCCCGATTTAAATGATCTGAAATGATTAAGAAAAAGATGAGCAGTGAAAAAGGGACCCTGGTTGTTTGAGTTATATGAGGGGATGATTTTGTTACCTTGCTTTGGGGATTATTGTAATCCACATGAGAAATTCCATCATCAACCCACCCAGAATCCAATGTGTGAGAATAACAGAGAGTAGATGGGTCCAACTCTAGTCACCATTTTTTAATCAACTATATATTAACTAGGTGGTGGTTTCAAAAAATATCTTTTTTCACCCCCTACCTGGGGGAAAAAAAACCAATTTGACGAACATATTTTTCAAAATGGGTTGAAACCACCAACGAATTATTTTTTGCTTTCGAGTTTGGCATGATTTTTTTTTGCGTTTTTTTTGGTTGGGGAATTTTTTTCTTAACAAGAAAACGGTGCTGTTTCACCAAAACAACCAAAATCGCCACCAGTTGGAGGAAAGGATTCAGAAACGTTCTTCTTCGGATGGGCGTGAAGAATTTCACCCCCCAAACTCGGAAGATGGATTTCGAGGTGGTGGTTTCAAATAAACCCCTGAAGAGTAACATGGAACTTAATCATGGAGGTTTGGTTCCGATCATTTTCCTTTCTAAAATGGGTGATTTGTAGGTTCCATGTTAATCTTCCAGGGTGTATTTTTTATTTTTAACCCTATTTGGGTTTTTTTTATGTTCACCCCGAAAATTGGGGAAGATTCCCATGTTGACTCATATTTTTCAAAGGGGTGACTGAGGTGAACCCTCCGTTTTAGGTAACATCCCCGAAAACTAACAGCTGGATACCCAAAATGACGGGCCGAAAGGAAAAGGACTCCTTAGAAATATGGCCATTTTTGGGTATCTACACTCCCTAAAACTAACAGCAAAAGCACCTGAAATAGGCCTAAACGCCCCAAAAGGAAGCCGGATCGTCTTCCAACCATCCATTTGAAGGTGCTATGTTAATTTCAGGGAGGGTACTTGGAGGATCATCCCATTTAGTAAGTGGTTAATAACCATGGTGATCG
The DNA here is from genome assembly GCA_000507305.1 of Breviolum minutum Mf 1.05b.01. NCBI lineage: Eukaryota > Dinophyceae > Suessiales > Symbiodiniaceae > Breviolum > Breviolum minutum. Next base: position 10,686 of record DF245265.1, on the reverse strand, counting down.
TAAGTCCCCTAATTGGGGTTATTCCCCTTCCAAATGGCCTTTTTATGGCTTATAAATAGGGGTGATCCTAACCACTTCCTAAATGGGATGATCCTCCAAGTATGTTAGATTTCTGGGTGTGTCCAGGATCCATCCTTGATGGGCTTGGCGGAGGACTTGAAGGGGGGTGGTTTGGAGAGGTAAGGAGTGACCTTGTTACAAGATAGGCGCCTACTGGTTAAGGTAAGGTATAACCCCATGAAATCTAACATAGATACCCAAAATAGCCATGTTTGAAAGGAGAAACATCTAAAAACCCTACCATTTTGGGGTATCTAGCCGTTAGATTTCGGGGGTTGTATATAACCCCTATATGGATGTTTCCGAAAATAACTGGGAAAAACTTTGGACACTCCCTTTTTCAGTGGGAATTATGGGGCCCCCCCGAGCCTGGAGTAGATTTTAACCCTTAACGTTTGCTGCCCCAAACGTTGGGTTGGTCACGTTTACAACCTTTGAGTTCAGGGTCACGTTTTCACTCACCGGGCCCCAAAAAGGGTCACGGTGAACTCGCAGGAAGTTGCCAGGTATGAATGGCTCTGAAATTTTCATGGGGCTTTCACGGAGTTTTTTTTTTAACACCGAAATAAGTGGAGTTATTTTGACCTACCTGGAAAACAGCCGTTGCGACGTGAATTTCCATCAACTGGAAACCCCTAAAAACAGCCTGCCCGTTGCCTTAAAAAATTGGTACTTTCCTATGTTTTCCAGGTACGTACTGTATAATAACCTACGTACTGTATAACTGGTGGCAGGGCCCCACCAGTGAAATGAGCCTGATTATTTTGCACCTACCTGGGTTATGGTGATGAGCTTAGATGAGCAACCTGGATATAGATAACGTGCAAAAATGAGCAACAGGTCAAACCCTGTGATATTGGGGGAGCGATCATGGTCGCCACAAATGATGTATTTTTTCCTACTAAATGAGGAGCGAAAGACTTAAAGACCCCCATAAAATTCTCAAGACTCACGGAGGGTTGAGCACCCAGCCACCCATGGATGTAGGGATTATAATGAGCCTCGATCAGTAGAATGGAAGTTCACACAAACTTTGGGGATGACAAAACACACAGCACGACAGCCCGCCAATCGAAAAACTTCGACCCAAAAAACTTGACAAACAGTTTTTTTCAGCCGTTTTTGACACCGTTTTTTTTTTCGATAAAAATCCAGGGCTTTTTTGAAAAAGCCTGGAAAAAGTGACCATCCCTGAAACCAACAGCCGCAACTTCTGGAACAGCCCCCGAAACCAGTCGCGATCGGGTTGGCCAAAAAATCTGATCGCTGGATCGATGGCTGTTTCAGGCCTTGAAAGATATGGCTTTAGGAGGTCCTAGAGTTGGGGAGACCCGAGAGGGACGGTGGATGGGAGGTGAGGTTCACCTCGAGTCAACAAGGAAAGATTAGAAAAACCATGGGGGAAAACAACAAAGAAACCATGAATGAAGATGTATCTCCTATTAAAAGTGGAGATTTTTCCAGCTAGTGATGTTAGGAAAATTTTTTGGAGGGAATCTTGCATCCACCCTGCATTCAGGATGCCAGTAGGGGTAGTTCCAAGGTATCTTAGAAAAAAGGTGATGAACATGAAAATATACCTAGGGTTAAACACCTAGACCTTCAGTAGGCGTAGTTGGCCATTTCCAAGGGTTTTAGGAAGCTAGGATGCGAGGTCTAGATTTCCAAGCAGCTTTGAACAAAAAAATCATCTTTGACTGGGTGGTGGTTTCAAATATCTTTTATTTTCATACCACCTGGAGCAATGATCCATTTTGACTAATAATTTTTCAAATGGATTGAAACCACCAACTAGTTGAGGTTTGAGTGTTTTTCTTTGCAGAGCAAACCACTAGGTTTCGAGAAAGAAAACACATGTTTTTTAGATCGTAATTTTGTTGAAACTGTTGATGGAAGAAATCCTGCACCAGTTGATAGGTAGTTTATCCAATTATTTACAAGGTGAATATACATTTCAGGTGGTTTTCTCGCCGGATTTCTTCCATGTAACAGTAGTTTTAATGAAGGTTGCAGATTTCTCCCCCAAAAAAATGTTCGGAAACAACAAGCCGCCACAGAATGGTACCTTTCGCTGGATGAAAAAATATTGGTGGACTCCAGGCCTTGGCTTTGGCGTTTTAAGGGTCAAAGTATACCTCCTTAACTAACCTACTTGGAATCCTGAGTGTTCGCCCATCTTCCAAGTAGGTTATCTACCTTTTGCAACTGAGGCATCACACCTTAATTATACCAGCATAGACCCCAAATAGCAAAAAACAATTTTTGTGTTATCAATGTGGAGAACAGTGTAACGTTTGCAAGAAGCTCAAAGCAGTTTTTCTGGATGCTTTTCTAGATGCCATTGCAATGGCACCGGTCCACTCCCCCAAAGTTGGTCGTCACACTGGCACCCAACCATAGCACACTACAATGGCACCCTACGATTGCACCCTGCAATGGCACCCTGGTGCCACGTCCAATCCGCCAAAGTGGTTCGTCGCCCTCCCCCCTATTGGAAGTAAGAACCCCTATAGCTATCGCTATCTGGGAAAAAATGGTGAGACATGTTTTTTTTTTCAAGTACTTTGTATAAAAACCAATCACGAACCGACCTGCGCCAAGGATTTGGAATAATAAACTGCCCAGATGATTACACTTTTAGGCAACCAAGGCTACTTGGAGGATCATCCCACATCATATTTTTTTAATCACCCACCATTTTTTCAGCCATGTAGGCCATTTGAAAGGGAAACCACCCGATCCTGGGTGGACTTACTAACCATGGCTATTTTTCCACTTACTAATTGCGATGATCCTCCAAGTACCCTTTGCCACTGTTACTGGGAAGGGGTTTCCCATCCCAAATTTTATCAATGATGCAGCAAAGAACACAATTTTGGGACAGTTTTATGAGAACATGATGACGGGGTTTGTCGTTTTGTTGCCACTGCTCACAAAGTGGGCCCCTAAGATCAATAAAAATGGAGTTATTTTGATCCGTATCAATAGCTTTATAAATGGGAAACAGTTTTTTTCTCACCCCTATAAGTGAGTTATTTTATTCCTTCTTCTAACTGGTTTTCTAGGCCGATTTTCCCAACACAACGCATTGTGTTTTTTAAGGTACGTGGTTTGGGTAAAACTTTCTTCCGGCGCAGTTTGCTCACACAGCTCTTAGAGGCTTGGGGCAATGGTTGGTGTTTTTTTTTCCTGTCGTTTGAGGTGCCGAGAAACCACACCCTTCATAGTGGTCGTGTTAGGTGACACTGTTGATGGTTCAGAAATCCGGCAAACTCACCAGTTGCTATGGTAAATATCTCATTGTTTACAGGGTGTTCTACATCGCAGGTGGTGATCGCCGGATTTCTTCCATCAACAGCAGTAAAGGGCCCTTTGAGCGTAAGAGCTGGGCCATTTCTGGGCAAATCTCATCACGACGAATGACGGGAATTCCCCCAAACGCTGGCGAATAGGATCGAGGACTCCCTATTCCTTGAGCCAAGTTTTTTTTCTCACATTCGCAAATCGTGGGATGCCATCGCGAGTGGGAAATGACGGGGTTTTCTTGGGATCCCTACTAAAATCTAATGATCTGCCAGCGCTAAGGAAACTCGCATTTTGGGGAGGGGTAACTTGCATCTCTGCTGCATATCCCAGTGATACTGGAACGATGGTTCAGAAATCCGGCGAGAAAACCACCTGGGATGTATAAAACCTTTTAAATGGGATAAACAACCAACCTCAACTGGTGAGTTTACCGGATTTCTGAACCATCAACAGTATTTCAGGTACATTACCTCGAAATCTACTGGCTGGAACCCCAAAATGGAGGTGGATGGTTCAGATGATTTTCGTTTTCAAAGTGGTGATTTTCAGGTTGCTGAGCCGTTCGTTTGTGCCGGGGTGTATCATTCCACCCGCGGACCTTTTCCACCTCTAACTGCGAATCTAAGGGTACCCCCCAATGCCACCCTCTAGCAAGAAATAAGGCCTTATTAAGGCATCATGTCTTACTTGGAGGATCATCCCGGTTAGTAAGTGGCTAATACTCATGGTTAGTAAGTCCCCTAAGGATCGGGTTGTGGGACCCCCTTCCAAATGGCCTGTGCAAATGGCTTACAAAGGGGGATGATTCTAACTACTCTCCAGGAATGAGGCAAATTACGATACCCCTCCTCCCAAGTATTAAGGACTTATTTACCATCATTGTCTCTTAAGAATCCGTTGAGGCCGGCTTTTTCCCCTTGCGTTTTAGGGTAGCATTGGCAGCAGAAAATGGGATGTCTCCAAGAGGTTTCCTGTATTTTCCACTCAACCCATGGTTGTGGGAGGGCCTTGGCATTCAGTAACCCCTTGAGATTCCTGAAAAATCTCCAGGATGCCTTGATGGGAAAGGAGCAGTTGGTTCTTTTGACCACTCTCTCTCCAGGTCTGGGTTCGGTCGGATCGGAGAGAGGGGATCCATCCAACAACCTTTGAAATCCGAAGGGGAACTTAAGGCACAATTTATAGACCAAGGTGGTGAAAAGTAAGGGAACTCCTAGCCCAAAATGCCATTTTGGGCCGAAAAATTCAGGTTAAGGATTTAGAATGAATTGCCCAGAGAAATTACCTTTTTTAAAAGGAAAAGGAGCAACATCGACCCAAACCACCAGTTTTGGGTTCCATCTTAGTTTTCGGGAGTGTACTTTATCATTATCTAATGCATTATTATTATCTATTATCATCTAGTGGACTTTTTTAAACATGTTTTTCATCATGTTGAAGGATGATTCAAGTTTAATCATTTTCGTTCTTATTCTTTCTTGGTCTTGTTTCTGAAGTTATTAGATAAAGCCCCATTAAGGGGGGATCAAAGTTGATTCTAGAATATTTTGGGGAAATCAAATGTCTTATAATTTTGGGGGATTTGCACATAGTTTGGGTTGTCCCCCTGCCCACTTCTTAGTCACCACAAGGATAAAACACATTTTTAGTAGGGGAGCCCAACCCAAACCTCATTTGCCACAGTTACTGGGACATCCGGGGGAAAATTAAGAACATTTGTTGAGGATTTTTGGGTCTCATGGGGATTTTTGGTATCGCCAGGTACACCTAAATGCCTAACAATTGCGGGTGATGGACATAGGGGTTATTGGATGTTATTGGGATCATTTCATGTCCTCAAAGGTGGGGATACTGTAGGTGAAAACTACCCAAGTACGTGGGGATTATGTCTTAAGCCTTCAAAGGGTCTGGGGTTTTGTTTAGGACCCTACTTATACAAACCGATGAGTATACTGAAATGCAACCAGGGTTTTGAACACTCAAATGCAACCTGCACGTGGTGGAGAGGGCTTTGAATGAATTAACACTGAAGCCCATAAAAAGCTCCAAAGCGGCAAATACTGCGATCGGAACTAGCGCAAATGATTACTGTACCAGGAGATGCCACAATTTGGGAACTTAGAACCAATGTTTGGTACCAAAGTTGTTTCACATACTCTTGGCAAGCTCCTTTCAATTTGGTAGGTTTTTAAAATGCAACTCACTAAAAGTTCTCAACCTTTAGTCTCGGAAAACCTCAGTTTTGCCTAGTACTGGTTCAATCGGACGCATTTTTCGGGGTTGCTTCACCACCGTGCGGTGATGAAAAACCATGACAGATCTAGAGTTCCGACCTTTGGTGAGCTCACCCTGAGGCTCACCACCTCAAGCGCAATAAAGGGGGCCCAACAAAACCAGGACTCCAAGTGGTGTGAAAGAACTCCACTGGCCATTTCGGGGTGAACTAGTCCCATTTTTCAACCCATCTGTCTTTGGCCATTTTGGCCAAGAGTTATTTCACGCCATTTTATGACGGGTCGGCTATGACGGTCCATCTTGAATGGAACATGCACTATTTGAAGACATATTTCCTTTGTCCGGTCGTGGAAGATGAACCATCCGTCTTCTGGTCATTGTTGTGCTGCTGCTTTGTGCGAGAAAAGTCGAGGTGAAAAGTGACCAGACGACGGCGCGCCAAAACGGAGACCGCGGAAGAGCCGTGGACCCTGCGATAGCCGATAGCGTCGTGAAAGCTGAAGATTGTTGAGGCAAGCAGTGACCTAGCTCACCCTGCTTATTTTGCAAACCTTGAAATTCCCGTGAACTTACGAGAGTTAAAATCCAACATATGAATAAACCTGTTGTATCTGTCCTACTTGGATGTCCTGTTGGAAGTTAGGATTAATGGTTAGGATTAATGGGTTATAACCTACTTATAAATGGGGTATATTGGGGTTATAATCCATTTACTAACCATTTACTAGCCATTTACTAACTTCCATGGATGATAAGGGGTGCCTATATACTATCCCTTAGGGTTCAAACAGCACCCTTTGGAAGATGCTGGTAGTAAATGTGTTATTTCACCTACTTAAAAATGGGGGATTAATGGGGTTACAACCCAGTTACTAACCATTGATCCTAACTTCCTGGGACATCCTATAGTAGCTGTGCCTTGGTGTATCTGTCATTCTCGGCCTTGAATCTCAAAGATTCAATGAATCTCAAAGATTCAAAGCGTTACGTGGAGGATCATCCGACAGACCCATTTATAAGCCATAAAAAGGTCATTTGGAAAGGGAACACCCACTTAGGGGACTTAGGATCACCATTCTTCTCCATTTTAGGTACCTGATTTCTGTGTTGGTGATCTAGGTGGTGGCAACTCAAATAGTTTTTGGAATTTTCCACCCCAACTCATTGGGAAAGGTGATTTCCAATTTGACGAGCTCGCATATTTTTCAGATGGGTGGGAAGAAACCACCAACTAGGAAGGCGATTTAGGCCATTTGGAAGGGGTCCCACAAGCCGATCCTTAGGGGACTTACCAATGATGACCATTCTCTATTTTAGAGCGAATTTTTGCCCCAAAAACCCCACTTCTCATTGGCAATCTACCCCGCAACCAAGATCCCCGACCTAAACCTGGTATTTTCCAACTGGGGTGCGGGGGGTTAGATCCAATATATTCGTAATGTGACTAAGTGGTGGCAACTCAAACATTTTTTATTTTCACCCTATGGGAAGGATTCCCATTTTGACGAGCATATTTTTCAAACGGGTGGGTTCAACCACCAACTAGGTGAGCATGCTACCCCACCCCGCTTGGAAAATCTTGGGGTGAACGCGCACCGGTCACAGGTAGTCCTGAAAGTGAGGCAGCCGACCGGGAGTGGCGGGATGAACTCTTTTTCTTGTAGCCGGAGAAAGACATCCTCAATTTTACAGTCCCGAAAACGAACATAGATACCCAAAATGGATGGGTTGGAAAGATCTTATTTTCGTATCCCGTCTCCGCCAAAGTGTGCAGGGGAGGGCTACAATGGCTAAGACCATACAGTGTGCCGATGGGTTGGAAGAGGTAGCTCCATGTGAAAACGGCAATTTCTGGTATTTATGTTAGATTTCTGCAGTGTAAATTATTCAATTTGTTTTTCTGATATACCAACAGTTATGTGGGACTTATGAAAAAACCATTATCAGATGAGATCCCGGATCCCTATGAATCAACCCGTATTTCATGGAGTTGTTGAAAAACCATCAATGGGAACATGGCTGCAAGCGTGGGTGCCTCAAGCCAGGCGTGTGAGTATTTGGATTTGGTACATTCAGTGATGGAAGCTTCCCGCGCAGGCCCGGATGTAAGGTCCAGAGACGGAACACCATGTGAGTTTATACCGAAAAGAAGTGAGCGATGAAAAAAAACACACTAGTTGTGTAGGGGATTTTGTTGGGGATGGATTTCCAACTACACAGCTTTTTTGGGGGGGAATATCTCATAGACCATGAAATAAGGATCCCGTCATTAAACAACCAACATAATGAAAAGTAAGAGTGTCCTTTTCTTTCCGTGGCTCAAGTGAAGAGACTCAGAGCTTTATAGAAACAACAGATAAAACCTTTTGCTGAGAATATATGGATGTTTCCAAAAATAGTGGTACCCCCCAATCATCCATTTTAATAGGGGTTTTCCATTATAAACCATCCATTTTGGGGTATCCCCTATTTTTGGAAACCACCAATATATAGAAAGTCGCATCATTTTTTCAGAAAGTTTATTTCATCAGATTTTGGGAAACAACTGTGGCAGCTCCAGTCCAAATTTCTCTCTTCCTGGAACGCCAAGTGTCCTAGTTTTTTAGGAAACTTTACCCCTAAAACCCAGCAACTATTGCCTAAAAACATAGGGCACCAACGACTTTCCAGGATTCAAAACATGTTCCTACTTTTTTTTTGTTGGAAGAGAGGCTTGGTCGGAGGATCCATCCCACTTAGTACAGTAAGTAGTTGGGTCCACACCGAGTTAGGATCACCCGCAGTAAGGTATCCTTCCGGATTGTTTTCGTTTGCTCAGTTGAATCCTTTTACCACCCTAAAGGATTCAAGGCTTGAAGATTTCAGGTCAAAGGAGCGGGCCCCTTAGATTCTCATGGAAAGTCTCTAGGCCGTTTTTTTGTTTCGTGGGCTCAAATTATCCAAGAAAATTACAAAAAACACCCGTAGAGCACACATGTTCGGGCAATTTTCCGTTCGCCCACGATGAAAGGAATCCCTTTATTTATTAAGCCCGTTGGTAAAGGTTGCTCGGGGTGTGTTCCAAACGTGTGTTGCAAGATGGGGCCCCCTAACTACTATTTTCGTGGGTTTATCTACCCATTTACAACCATGGTTTTTCATAGGGTTTGCTGGGGTTATTTCCCTACCTTATAACTTGGGTCCCGGGCCCCTTCTTGTGGAAACAACCTTAGAGCAAATGGTTCTTCACCGAAAATCATACCCCCCAAAACCTCGAGGCGTTGCTGTTGCGGGGCCTTTGCCTCACGACAAGGGCAGCCACAGGGAGTCATTCGCCATGTTGCAGTTGGAGATGGAGGTGGGGCGGAGCTGAGCCACCCCAATTCTTGGGGCATAGGTCTGGTCAAATTAGCTCGCGACCTCAAACGCGAGTTTTCACCCCAAATGGTGGTGAAAAGTAAGGGAAATCCCCTCTAGGTTGGTGAAATATTATAATTTGACCAGATAGGTGCAAGGTGGGCTACCCGGCTACCGATCGTTATAAGTAAGGTGATTTTTTCACTCCACCTTGTAGGGGTGAAATAACACCAGTGAAACCCATTTATAAGGCAATTTATTAGAGGTTTTATATGGGTTATCGGGGCCCCTCTAAATGGCCGAAAACTGAAATTAAATGGGTTTCACTTGGGGTGATATAATCCTACTTATAAGGGATCTATATAACTCACCACTGGTTTTTGGGGACCACCTTGTACTAGTGGGAAGGGGGACAAGAGAAGGTGCCGATCCCATGCCGGTTTCAATGCCGAATCCGGTGGAGGGTCGTGGTTTCCGGACATCAATTATCCTTTTTTGGGTCAAGTCATCGATGACTGGCACAGATACCAAAAGGTAGCTAGGTGCTGGTTTCAAATATTTTTTATTTTCACCCCTAGTTGGGGAAGATTCCCATTTTGACTCATATTTTTCAGATGGGTTGAAACCACCAACCAGGTAGGTTAGTAAGTAAAGGGTGCAAAAATAAACCACTATGTACGCACGGCTCGCCATCTCCTCTGACAAATGCTGTACAAATGATGTTGATGACCGAAACAACCACTTCGGCATTGGATCTCCGCAGCAACGAGACACGATTTGCAAAGTGATTTCTCGATGGCAAAGTCAATGCCATTTTTTCGGAGATTCGAATCGATGACCAGGTCTACCTTGAGGAGGAATCTTTAGAACATCTCAAGTATTGCTTTGTTCATGAAGGATCCAATGCATTTTTTGGGAGAAAACCGCCAAAAACAGCTACCATCAACTAAATCAGGTGACACTTAGAAGTAAAACGTGCCAACATGCTGTTTTTTTTAAAATCGCCCCTTGAAAGTGAATTTTAGACTTAAAGGATCTTCTATCATCTCACTGATACTGATACTGATTGATGCTTCAGCAATCTTGCTCACCAGTTGCGGGTGATTTTTTCAAATCATGTCTCATACACATCCCCGTCTTTTTGCATGATTTCTTCCAACAATTTCATAAAATGCCGAGGTCCCGTAACATCCCGTAACTATATATAGTCATCCTGGTACCTATACCTCAAGCTATCTAGCTATGTTTTCTTAGGTTCAATAATTACTACCCGGACCTTTTTTTGTTTTTTTCGACTAGGTCACGTTGCCGCCAGGCCTTGCAAAAATATGTCTCCCCGGATGAAAGGCCAGGACCTTGATGGCTGAAAAAATCCCGGCGAGAGGTCACCAGTTGAGGGAGGTTGGTAGTTGAAATCCCAGCTATTTAGTTGGGTTTTATATGTTTTATATATCTCTGGTGGTTAGCCGGATTTCAAAAAAAACATCAACAGTATCAGTGGATTGGTTATAACCCCAATGAATCCCCCCATTCATAAGTAGGTGAAATAACATAACCCATTGATCCGATCATCATTGATCTCAGCACTTCCCGGGACATCCAAGGAAGCTCTAAAAGCAATCACTGTCTCTAAACATTGGTTGGTTGGTTGGTTGGTTGGTTGTGTGTGTGTGTGTGTGTGTGTGTGTGTGTGTGTGTGTGTGTGTGTGTGTGTGTGTGTGTGTGTGTGTGTGTGTGTGTGTGTGTGTG
>DF245264.1:0-19190 GCA_000507305.1 Breviolum minutum Mf 1.05b.01 | reverse complement strand
CGTACCATATATATATATATACATACACATATTATTATAATATACATAATATATATATATATATGATATGTATACCCGTGTTCTATTTTGTGTGGTGATACTTCACCAACTGGGGACCATGAATCGCAGGTTCAGAATCTTTTAGAGGCCATGCAGGACGTCAAAGGGAACAACTTGAATCTCGGTTCGTGATATCATTCGTTGCGCCTTCGGCTGGGGCCCAAACACCATGGGGTTTTCCACGGTTGTGTTGTTTAAGGAATGGTCAACAGGTAGTCAAGGTTGGTGGTTTACCATGAAAATCCTGCTGATAGGGCTCATGGAGGGTTTCCTAGCATAGAAACCATCACGACCAATTCCTGTACTTATTGGCCGACATGTGTACAGAAGAACATGCATGTGGATACGGATCTAGAATATTAGAAAGAATGCCAGAGGAAAGCACATATGTAACATATGCGCTTGCATAAGTTGGTTTCATTTGCACGAGATCTTACATATGGAAATTCGCACTGAAATCGACAAGTCTTATAGTTCTTCTTTGCAGCCATGGCGGACACAGTGCGCACGCTGAATGTGAACACTTTGGAAGGCGGCGTCCTCACGGTTCAAGTGACAGCAAGCAACACAATGGAAGATTTGAAGGAGATGCTTTGTCAACAGAAGCAGTGTGAAGATCCAATCCAGCGAAAGATCCTCAAAGCAGAAGTGCTGGTTGATGGAAACGTGCTCCATGATGGTTCCCAGACACTGGAGGCTGCAGGCCTGTTGGAGGCTGAATCGGAAGTATCTGTTGTTTACTCTAGAAATGAAGTTGAAGTTGCAACAAAACAGGCAATCTATGTAGAGGGCTTCGTCCAAGTGAACATCCCTGCCTCTGTGGTGGCAATTTCAGCGAGAGCTTTCCAAACTTGCTATCAGGTTGTCAAGGTGGAAATCCCGCAGTCTGTGACAAGCATTGGACACCGTGCCTTTGAAAGGTGCAGTTCTTTAGCAAGTATCACCATGCCTGAGTCTGTGACGGCCATTGAGGAGCGCGTCTTTGAAGGCTGCAAGTCTTTGGCAAGGTTTACCATACCTGAGTCTGTTAAGGGCGTTGGAGTAGGTGCCTTTGCAAGGTGCAGTTCTTTGGAAAGCATCACAATCCCTAAGTCCGTGACTGCCATTGGGGGCCAAGCCTTTTTTGAGTGCAGTTCTTTGGTAAGCATCACGATCCGTGAGTCTGTGTCAAGCATTGGGGTGCATGCTTTTGCAGCTTGCACTTCTTTGGAAAGCATCACAATCCCTGAGTCTGTGAGGGTCATTGGACACGGTGCCTTTGAGGAGTGCACGTCTTTGGTACGCATCACTATCCCGCGGTTAGTGACGGCCATTGAAGACTCTACCTTTGACGGATGTGTTTCGTTGGAAAGCATCACCATCCCTGACTCAGTGAGGGCCATTGGACGGCGTGCTTTTGCAAAGTGCAGTTCTTTGGAAAACATCACAATTCCTGAGTCTGTGTCAAGCATTGGACACAATGCCTTTGTGGGGTGCAAGTTCTCGCCACCATACCCACCACCAAAACGATACCCAACACCAAGACCATACCCAACACCAAGACCATACCCCCCACCAAAACCATAACCACCACCATACCCACCACCATGGGCAACACCACCATCACCACGACGACGACGACCACCACCATTCATGGCGGCGCTTTTGCAAAACATCACCACCGGTGTGTCTGCGATGGCCATAGATGATATTGAGGACTAGGCATTTGACGGATGCATTTCGAGTAGATATGCGCCATGAGTGATGCGAGCAAGTGATCTAGGTTTGGCAGTGACATTGGCCGTTTTGCGGCGTGAGAAAAGACCTGAGAATTCTGACTTTATCTAGTTGGTGGTTTCAAACTTGGGGAAATGATCCAACTTGACTAATATTTTTCAAAGGGGTTCGAACCACCAACTAGTTATTTTGTGACTCTGGGGATTTCGGGTCGATTTTTGTGGGCAAGTGTCATTGCGCAGTTGAATGGAGCAGCTACCCCACCAACGCGCGACCTTCACGAGAAAATCAGGTTTGACTGAACTATAAGGGATGAGTTAGCCCCTGAATACGTGGGGATCATGATTTGAAATGCAACAAAATTCATTTGCTGTAATGGTTTTCTGCAATACTCCCAGGGAAGCCCCGAAACATTCGCAAACCTTTTGGAATTTGATCAGGAACAATATGAGTTGCACCCAGGGAAATCAATGAATAATCATCAATTTTGTAGTCTGGTGAAGCATCGTGATTCTTCCATCTTTGTTCGATTTCCTGAAGGTTCCGACCAACGGTAAGATCTTGGAAAAAATCACAGTGGGTTTTTCGGGTTTTCGGTGTCTCATATAGGTTGCAAAAAGCAATGCGGCTGCGGAAGTAGGGAATTCTCGATCAATTCTTGCCGACGGCCGACCTTAAAGAAAACTGGACCTTCAAAAGGATGGGTTACTTTGTTTTTCTTCTCTTTTTTCAACAATTTCAAGATGATTCTGAGTTGCAATACTTGCAGCAGAGAAATCATCCAGTCTCTTCTGTAGCAAAGTACTGTTAATGTCAAACATGAGTTTTTTTTCCAGCGGTAGAAGGGGAAATTGTTGAAAAATCGGTGTTGTAATCCAAAGTAGCATGGAATGACCATACTAGCAGGTTGGATTTTTCCCCAACTGACATGATCCAAACTTTTCCTTGTACCGTTCACTGGGGGCCCCTTCACCCCAATGGGCCCACACTTGGAAAACTTCCCTCAAGACCTTCAATAACTATCATATTAGTATATTTTTCAACGTGTTTTTCCACGTGGAAATTCTCATGTTCTACCTGAAAAAAACGAAAAATTGAGGATTGAATCATTCAATGTATACTTAGTTTCACTGGGTCCAGGTATTTCTAATTTATGAATTTTTAGTTGATTGTCAATTGTCAATATATATATATATTTATATATTATTTTTTATTAATCCTGAGTCAGAGGTGATGGATTGATTTGGCGATTTAAAAGGTTGACTATAAAACTGGTTGTCTCAAGATGTTCGATAAGCTGTGGATATTAGGGCGTTCTGCCAAATCCAATAAGAGATACTTTTTGGAGAAAATGATACAATTTGACGAACATACTTTCCAAACGGGTGGTTCAACCATCAACTAATTGCTAACTTTAGTGCCAAGGTGGTTTGGAGTTCCCCAAATGTCTGAGCTATTCAATGGATTACGGATTAGATGCCAGCATAGATGTTCAATAGTTTTCATTGGTTTAGGCCTCCAATCTCTGGATGTTTACTACTCTTTCTCCCATAATCATGGAAGTGGAGAATTGCTGCTTTTGAAATGTAACTCCTATGGGCGACACATCCATTTTTCACTGAACCATGATTATGGGAGGAAGGATATCTTTTCCTGAAAATCAATGGTTGGAAGATGAAAGTATCTGTTTTTGGGGCTTAAAAGGCCGATTTTTAGGGGCGAAGTGTTAGTTTGAGGGAGTGCAAATAACATACAAACCTACCCTTTTGGTATGTTTGCTTCGGTTAAAATGATTCTTCGCACCAAGACAAAGCTCAAAATGGTGGAAATGATCAGATAATCCTTGGTAGTTAGTATGGAATCCTTTCCATGCATCATCCTTTCCATACCATCCAATTTGTCCAGAAAAATGATGGATCGGAAGAGGAATTTCCTTTTTCAACTATTGGGGTTGATCGTAATACCGACCTGAAGTTTAACAGTTCGCCCCTGAAGAGTTACAAACCGCCGCTTTTAAGGAGGTTGCAGTCTTCCAACTATCCATTTTCGCGGGGGGAGCTGTTCAAACTTCGGGAGTCGGATGTTTTCAAATAGGTGATTTGGAAGGGGAACAACCCCAGTTAGGGGACTAACCATGGTTAATAACTTCTCACAAGTCCTGGGATGATCCTCCAAGCACCTGGTATCAGATCTTTTCAAACAATCATCGTCTTGATGCATCTCAGGATTCCATGGCAATTCTTGCGACCGTTTGCCGACGACAACGTAGACAGGTGTACCCGACATGGCTGGACGGCTGGAGACTCCAGGAATGGTATTCTTGGATGATTTTAGGGGTGGTTGATTGTCATTTACTGGGGTATATATATCCATATATACACATGTAAATATTATAAGTACTGTATATACATGTTTTGATATAGGCGATGTACATGTATAGAATTTAGATATACAGAATATAGTATGTACTGTATTTAACATGTATAGACCAGATATCAGATATCTAGTCTAGTAGGCATGTAGGGTGGTTATAAGCCACTAACGATTTACTTATCATGCCAGAGATCATCAAAGGGTCCAATAAGGTTTCTAGCCACACAGGTGGAGTGGTGTTGAACTGTTAAACCTTTAAACACTTTAGATGATGTAGTGTATCCTGTATATATATATATATATATGGGTGTTTCCAAAAATGGGGGGTACCCAAAATGGATGGTTTATAATGGAAAACCCTATTAAAATAGATGATTTGGGGGTACCACTATTTTTTTGGAAACATCCATATATATCCCATACCATCCATGGGACTAGTCTATTTCCATAACTTTACCATAATCAACCAAATGTAGGTAAGGTAAATATACCATACATGGATGGGATGGGTATTTGCAAACCTATGAGTTGCTATGTCATGATTAGATACCCACATAGGATTTGATTAGAGGCATTAGAGGTTCTTCAAGAACCTTTCTGAAACGATCATGGCTCTGTGCAAAACTCAGCTGCACATAGATAGGGTTATAGGGTTATCCAACCATTTCCCATATTAAGGGTTGTAACCCTATAACCCTGTCAAAAAATTGCCAGATTCTTCAGTCAAAGCAATGCTTGTATAACTTTTTTTCCGGAGCAAAACTCCGGCCAACATTTTGAGCAGTTCATCAATTTTATGCAATTTCGTATATTTTTTCCACAAAATAACCTAATGTGATGCGCATTTTTGTAAAGGTGAATTTTGGCTCTTTAAACGGTGATTTAATCTTTCTTCAGGTGAATCTTAGTGGGGCAGACTGCATGGTGACTGTGGTTGGGAGATTATATATATTATATATAATACTATTACCCTTGCCCTTTTGAAATGGAACTATTCCTTTATATAGGAGTGATTTTCCTTCACGGCAAAGCACCCAAAAAATGTCAACACATGATTCGGATCTTCTAAAACGAATCTTGCAAAGGCTTGTGTTTGTTTTAGGTGATTTGTTCACTTTCTACCGTGGGATTCATCACCACCACCATTTGGTAGGAACATTTTTTTTCCAAACCACCCTAAGCAAATGGGGGTTTCCGAAAATAGTGGTACCCCCAAATCATCCATTTTAATAGGGTTTTCCATTATAAACCATCCATTTGGGGTACCTTTATTTTTGGAAACACCCATTTTTTTCCAAACCACCCTAAGCAAATCTAAGAAGGTTTTTTTTTGGATCTTCAGAGGATGAATTTCCTTGAAGAGTCGAATTTTCCACCCCGGAAAATTAAGATTTTGGAACCCGGAAATGGGGGTTTGGTGTAGATGATTTTCCTTTTCAAGGCTGGGTGATTTTAAGGTTCCATGTTAATTTTCTGGAGAGTATTCAAAAACCAATTTTTTGATTCTGAAACCCTCTTCAGATTCAAGGTTTTTGTTTATTTTTTGTTGGAATGTGCATTGACAGCCGCATCTTGGTACCCTTAGGGGATTTTTTACACTTATCACTAAGCACTTGTAAATGATGTAGTAGTTTCTTGTGCTTTTAGGGAGGCAGGTTTATCAAATTTCCTTGACGCATCATGTCAGGTTTGGCCAAAAACAGCCATTGAAGTCCCTTGGTTGGAAGGTTATAGACTTTCACCACTTGATTAACACCGACCGCGCGGGAAATTCTTGGAATTTAACAACTGTTTGGAGCTTCGGTTGGGTATCTCAAATCCACAAGCTGCGAAAAAAACGGTAGATTGAGGGAACTTTTTTGAGGTTCTGTTGTTGAAAACCACGTCTTAGTCTGGTTCATTGGAGACCTTCAAGGGGTCAAATAGTTCAAAATGCCATGTTGATCGTCATCCTCAAAAGGTCGGTTTCTACATAGCTTATATACACCAGAGAAACGGTGCCATCTACTTTTTCCCTGGTGTAGTCACTCTATCAACTGGTTCGACCCTGGAAATTTAACCAATGGATGCCCACAATGGCGATTTGTAGGTAAAAAGGTGTTTTCGTTGAACTATGGCTATTTTGGGTATCCAGACCTTCAATTTCAGGAGGACATTTTTTGTTGCCCGTTTTTTTGTGCTCATTGATTGTAAGAGCTGTTTTTCCGCGCATGACTGGGGATTCCGAAAGTTTCAACGTTTTAGGGATTTGCACGAAAATCAAGTTTGATCAGAGCTTCTTTGAAGTAAGTGGTAAAATACCAATAGTGGACATTCTTGGAGTTCAATATTTTGATTCGTGTCTTGTTCGAATGCATCTTTCCTTACACAAAACACTTGAGTTGTTTGACAAAACAAGTTCACTTTCCCCTGGTTCTACTTGATGATAAGCAATCGGAGTCAGTTTTCCTCATATTTCATATCAAGGAATTTTGATGAAGGTGATGAGTAAAGGCAAACAGACCCCTCAAAAGGAAGCAGGATCGCTGATCCAAATTCTTTTTCTTGCAGGGTGTGAGCTTTTGCCTCTAGGGATGCCTCTTCTTTTTATACGTGAATTGCGCACTACGATCCATTCTTGAGCCTTTTCAACACCCGCTTGTGGAGATTGTCCTAAGCGGGGCGTGGTAGTTAAACAAGTAAACATAGTGAAGCGGTGTCTTTGCATTATTTTTTTGGCATGAACAGTGTTTACTCCAATTCTTTAGGTTCTTTACGTGTTCCTTCTTGTCTCCAATAAGTTACCCTGAGATAGCTTTTGATGGGGCACGTTTCTGTCCATTGACTTGATCCTGCACCCAACCACCTGACGACATTTTGTACGCAAAACGCTAAGGATTCCGAAGGATCAACTGAATGAAAAACTGCTGACCCCATATCGTGTCTTGGCTGGTCCAGGTAGAGGTAACTGGTTGCTATAGCCTGCTGGGTTTGGGTTCGGGAAGCGTGGTTTATGCAGGTGCTTGGGTATCTAAAATTCATGAAAAAAGAATTCTCAAAAAGCATAAGAGCAATTTTTTTCCCCTTTCAACCTTGCAGTTGGACCTCCCTTTTCATTTTATTTTTTCTAAAAATCCTGGGGTGGTGGGATCAAGTGGCTATGTCACCTGGAAAAAGTTGGATATGTCATATCCGAAATCGAGCCGATCAGCACGTCTTCAGGTCGCGCGTTGAAGGCCGACGTAGACCGAAGCATTTGTCACTCGAGCGGATGGATGGCAAGCAGTGCAGCAATGGAGCTCGGTGGATGTAGCTGCAGGTGCCAGTTGTGTGTTGCATGGATGATCAGTTGGGCCGGGCCTTCGATAGAAACCTGCCTCATGATAAGGGTGTTTTTAGGTAAAGGTATGTTTGAATCATAGGTATAAAATGGTATGAACATGGTATAAACCACTTCTATTTCGAATTAGAAGTCCACTTGTCAATGTAAGTAATCATCCAAGTGGCATAAATTGTTTTGAAAAACCCTTCAACCAATCAAATAGGCTTGACGCCTGACCTGTTAATAGCGGGGATGACGGGTCTTGTGATGATGACCACAGACTGGAATCCATGTGACTTTAGTCAGTCGTTGGGTGCCCCACATTCCAGTCCCAAACAATATGGGCAAAATTTTCTGGAAAGCTTCGCAAAAACAACACATTAAAAATCAAATTTGGAAAAATGGTACAGGCACAGGTACTCCCCCCGAAAACTAACATCATATCACCTTAAAAAAATGGATGGTTGAGTATACTTTCCTTTTAATATGGTCCCTTTTTAGGGGACATTCGGGGTCATTTTCGGGGGTGTCGCTATAACAAAAACATATGGGTGTTTCCAAAAATGGTGGGTTTTCCCCCCAAATCATCCAATTTTAATTGGGGTTTCCATTATAAATCATCCATTTTGGGGTACCCCTATTTTTGGAAACATCCAAATATCGACCAAATTATTGGAGCCCCCCGTTCACCTCGGACAAACTTTCAGGGCGCATCCGACACCGTGCTTCCGGCCCTTGGTTTATCGCGATCACGGGGAGTCCCCGCGTCGGTCACTGCGGCGGGCGGTGGTCACAGCCTTTGATTTGCAGATTCCATTGGAACAACCTTACAGGAGAAGATGCTGCCAGAGCTTGGACGGGGAGATTTTGAAAAATCAAACCAAATACAGTATGTCTGAGTTCATGTTTTTTGCATCCTGAGCTTTTGAAAACACATTTTGTTCATAGAAACTATTGTGCTTTGGTGGGTGCTTCTTGGATGCTCAGTGGCTTGTTGAGAGGGTCTAGGCCACCCCTAAAGTCAGGCAAACCATTGGCAAACCATTGGCACTTCCTGAATTTTCCACGAACATGTCTACCATCTTGAAACGCCCTCCAAATCCAACGTCGAATAAAAGTCGTCGTCGTTGTCCGGGTGTCGAAAAACAAGGACTTGGGGTCTCCATGATGCTCCACTGGACTTTCTGCTCAATTTTGATATAAGCCACACTTCAGGAGATCCTGTAGAGCGTGTCTCTCGGCAATGCCAAAAAAGACAAGCAACACGGCCAAGGAGATGCTTGAAGGTAACTATCAAATAGGTCTTTGTCATGGATTTTCTATCAAAATAGCTGATAAATGGTAGTTGGCGTAGCTACTGTTGATGGTTCAGAAATCCGGCTAAGCAGTTGATATGGTAAATATCCTATTATTTACGACGGGTCTCATACATGTCAGGTGGTGCAGGATTTCTTCCATCAACAGTGTCACTAGGTGTTTACCCTCTAGTAAACTAAGAATGGCAATGAAAAACTCCACCCTTTGTAGATGTATTCCCTATTGAAGATGTGGATTTTTTCATTGCCATGTTGGTTTACTGGGAGTGTACTATGGTAGTTGGTGTAGCTATCCCTCTTATCATTTCTAGGTTTCTTGGAGGTGGTGGGCTTCGAGTCCTTTATCGTTGGATACCATTCCCAATGTTTAGACGGCTCCTGGGTTTATAGCTGGGTTTGTATGGAACCTTTGAAATGCATGAGTTTGTTGGTTTGTATGAAGGATCGTGTTCACCTACCCTCCCTTGAAAACTACAAGCTTGCACCTGCAAAATAGGGGTTGAATTCTTAGAAGAATTTGAAGAGGGGGAGGACTTGCTCGCAGCAAGTATCTTTAAAGACCTCGATGGTGAGGATGGTGTACCACCCCAATGTCTGACCAATTGGTGCTGTTGATGGAAGAAATCCGGATAACCAGTTGAGATTGGTAGTTTATATCCCATTATTTCCAAGGTTTTATACGTTCCAGGTGGTGATCGCCGGATTTCTGAACCATCAACCGTAGTTGGTTAATAAAGATGATTATAATGGCTTACTATGTTCCCCATATGACTGCATGGGTACTACAATCCCTAAGCAACCAAGGAATTCTGCCAGAAACAGCCAACAAAAAATTGGAAAATCGATTTTTCGAAGTGCTCTCATACCATCCAGATTTAGCGGCAAACATCGCCTCTTTGGAAAAAATCGTTTTGCTCCCCCACAAAAATGATCCTATCCAAGTAGGCGTTCTATGATTTTCAAATGAGGGGATGGTAAATTTCAAAACATATTCATATCTCAAATCCATATCATTAAAGTATTTAATCAGTTAATATGAAAACATGATATGTTATTTGTTGTCAATATACATATATATATATATGTACATTGCTTTCTGTACAATCATTTCCCCAAACAGAGAATCTGTCCCACGGCCATGATATTTTCCATACAACCAACTTGCCACCATTGCTTTACACCCCAAGTAGATTTACGCATAGAAATGCATTCATATAGACACTTTAATGGGCATGTAACTTTAATATCTAAAGTTGTGGATGTGTATTTGCAATACCCCAAAGGATCCATGTATGGTATATTTACCTACATTTACCATTAAAAACCAACCCAATGTAGGTAGATATACCATGGATGGTATGGGTACACATTTAGAATACATCTACACCTCAATAACTCCAACTAAGTCAGTTGAATCCCTGTGATCTGCTGCAAAAACTACGATCTGAGTTTAGGACCATTCCATCCGCGAAAAAAACATCGTGACACAACGTGGGAAATTCATCGAATTTTGCGGGTTTTCTCAGTTGATTCAGGTTCTATTGCTGCCACCTGAATCTTTAGCTTTGTATCCCTTATCCTGGCGCACACGGCAACGGTGACTCGGTAATTTTCAGGTTGAGAAAACCAAGGTTTTTTATGGCCCAGGAGTTTAGTAGTTGAGCACATGAAAAAAAAACAACTCTGGTTGTTTAGTTTGTTTTTGGGGGGGCGTCATTCAACCCGGGAAAATGTGGGGATTGTGGGAAACCGCGAAGGGGATTCTGATTTCTTAGAAGTTGGTGAAAATGATTGAGCCGCTCACAATTTTCAGTTCTAAATCTTGTGTTTTTTGAACTCTTTTCTACCTTGGGATTGGTTCACTTTGGGATTTCTCTTGTGCAAATTCTAAGGAAGTCAGAGTTGGAATACACATGAACTTGATGAAATCAGTGGAAATACGCCCTACTGGCCCTACTCTTGAACGCATTTGGTATGTGTGAATTGGTTAGCTTCAGTTATGGCCTTCAATGCCCCTCCAAACTGGGTATAGCAAAAGCATGGCGAACCATACGAGTTTTTATCCTTGCTTAATGAAGGCATTCAGCGTTGATGAACCAATGGCGAAGCAACAAAGTCGGGGGTCATGAAAAACCATGAAGTGCGTGGGAATCCGTATTAGCCAACCAATACGTATTCGAACCCATCTTTTTTATAGATCGCGTCAAAACCCCTTTATTGTCAACAGGAAATAGCACCTTCAACTCATCCATTTTCGTCAAAACCCTGGTTGGAAAAAGGTTGTGGTTTGGGGGATACCCTTTGTTATACGGATTATGATAAACAATTATAAGGATCCTTATTCAACAGCCAGGATTCAATGGAAAGTAATAAGGGTTTTGAATACTTGGAATACTGCTCATGTGTTACTGTGTTACTTTAATAGGATTCAAAAACAGCTCAGGGTGGTGATTTCCCCTTACCCGCCTGGAAGATTAACGGCTGGAACCTGAGAATACGGGCCCCCTGGAAATTCGGAAAATCATCTTCCTTCAACCATCATGACTCCAGGTTCCAGCTGTTAATCTTCCAGGGGGGTAATCTTCCCTAAGGAGTTCCCCCAAGGATTTCCCAAAACGGAATCCCTTAAGGCTTCCCCCAATCTTCCCTAAGGTTGCGTCGCTCCAAGATCCGCATGATCGAGGTGCCTTGGATCGAGCCACCGGCCTCTCGGTTTAGTTTAAACGGAAAGGGGTGAGACTGGAGAGAAAAAACCAGGTGTTTGTGTACACCCTGGAAGATTAACAGCTGGAACCTGGAAATGATGGTTTGGTTCAGATGATTTTCCGAATTTCCAGGGGTGAAATCATCATAACCTGGTGATTCAATTCGTGACCTTTTTGTAATGGTTAAGTGACCGTTTCAAGGGGTTAAGTGACCTCCAAGTAGGGATGAAAAGGGCACTTTGAATCACCTGGTGTATGTTTTTTTTTTTGGGGGGGGGGAGCGGGGTGGATGTTTTTTTCTGATGTGTTTTTTTTGGCATTTCTGAATTTCTATGGAATTATGTTGTTTTTTTTGGGTGTTTGTTTTTTTAGGTGATTCTTTGTCCTTTCTACCATGGGATTTATCACCATTAAACCCACCATTTGGGGAATAAGTTTTTTTTTTCCAACCACCGGTTCACAGTCAGCAAGCGGGTTATACCCCCAATATACCCCATTTATAAGTAGGTTATAAACCATTGATCCTAACTTCCTGGGACATCCAAGTATCACAAAAGGAAGGCAAAAAGTCCAAAGTTTCTTTGGTTGAGTTAGAAAAGGTGACCTCCCCAAGACGATCCAACGTTGTTTCATGACGAAACGTAGGCGGGTTTTTTTCGGCGAAATGGAGATATTATTCCATTCACCCAATGCCTACTGCGATCATCTGATTTTGTTTGATCAACGTTTAGATGCTTGAAAACAGCTGTCTAACTGGTTTCTTCGCAAAAATTCAAGCAAAAACACCATGAATCTCATGATTTTGGGGCAGAATGATCTTATCTAGGTTAGTTTCTTCCTTATTGGAACCAGCGTGGTGGTTGGGCCCCTACATGGCGCGATTTGGCTATGGTCAAAGGGTTCCCGTTGTCTATCCGTTCAAGTGGTAGGTAGTTAACTCGGGGGCCTTCGACTTGTTGCCCCCACTGAACCGTTTTGGGTTTGAATTGCCCTATAGGTCTTAGGTGTATCCTAGTCCTAGTCCCACCAAGTGGTTGGCAAAGCATTTTTTAGATGGTTTCCAGAGCCATCTGGAACAAGGGATACACCGGATGATTTTTGCCATGATATGGCTGACTTTCTGTTTAATCACTAAAATGAAGGTGGAACAACCAAAAACTTGTCGTTATGGAAACTGTAAGTACACATACCATGCAAACATTGAACGCACATACTTTCTCCCGTCTTGGGGGAAACACCCGATTTTCCCCACACTTGCGATGGCGGCGGCTACCGCGAAAGTGACATTTTTGTTCTTCGCATCTGCGTTTTTGCATGAAGCTGACGCGGAATGCCCAACCATCGAGTCTTGGATTAAAGGCACCGGCACTGGCGCTTTATTTTTGGACATGTGCTTCATTTTTTGGTGATTTTTTACACAGCCCTTTGTTGTGTCACGGTTTCTATTTAGCTTTTTGGAACCACAACAGTTACTATGTTTCAAAAAATCCCAGCATCTTAAGCGAATCTAAGATTGTGGAACACCGATGTTCTGGAAGATTAGAGCTATGAATGGCAAATTTGAGGATTGGCAGGATCTTAGACTCTGAAAACTTAAACTTAAAACGTGGTGGAGCATAAACAACACACCGCCAGTTAGTTACTCACGGCTTTAGAATTTGAGAGTTTTCCTAGACGGCAGCTCTTTTCAAACGAAGCCAAAATGACAACAACAACAACAACAACAACAACAACAACAACAACAACAACAACAACAACAAGAACAAGAACAAGAACAAAAACAAGAACAAGACAAACAAGACGAACAAGAAGAACAGGAAGAACAGGAACACGAACAACAACAGGCTGCGTTGGAATTTGTGGAGTCATTTCTTGAATCCCCAAACCGGAAGAATGTCTTGGAATCTCCAAGTGGCACCTTCACCCTGACTGATGATGTTGGCCTTGGCATTGTTCATGGACAGCTTGTATTTATTTAAGGTGATTTCTTTACGGATTCGATCCCATGGGATGTATCACCGTTTTTAAACCACCACCATTTGCTAGGAAGATTTTAGGAAGATTTTTTTGCAAGCACCGAACTTTGGCCGCAAATCTAAGAAGCTCCATGAAGGGTTTGACCATTTGGGATGATCCAAAATCCTTATGGCGAACCGCCATCCACCGGAACTCCATGAACTGTAACAGATTTGAAATCCTTCTACCAGGGACTCGTACCTTTTTCAATGCAACCAGAAACAGAACAGTTCTCAACAAATTGTGGAATTGGGCTTTCTCATTTTTTTTATGAAAAAAACAGCATTTAAGGATCAAAATTTCCTCTCGCAAGCAACAACAAACCCAGAAGCCAACTAAATACATACTCTGCAGGGAACTAACATATCCCACCTCTGGGAAAAGGAAAATCATCTTTAAAATTGCCGTGGAAATGGATATGTTAGTTCCCTGAAGAGTGTATACAATACTTGAAATGTGTTTGCCTTCTATTTTGAGACTTCAATCCTCCAAAAGAATTCCAATCAATCAAGATAAGCATCATTTGGCTTCCAGGTTCCTTATATTGTAATACTACAAACTAACATGTCCCCCTAAACATAGGCCATCCCCAAAATAAAAGTAGTCTCCCAACTACCATTTTTCAGGTGTAAACTTGCTATGAGTTTCAGGCAGTTTTTTTTTTGTGACCATTATCCATCAAAAATCAAACAGGACCTTACCAATGGACCCCTAGGTAATGTGCAAGAGCTATTAGATACTCAGGTTTAGGGGTCCATTCACTGGTTCCTGTTGGAGATTTCTTAGACCATTATGACCTCCAATTCTTCGAGGATGAAGATGCATTGCTGCAACTCACAGACGGACGTGAGCATTTGGGACCGCCCCTTTCAGGCGGGGTTTCATGGCAGATTCGCACATCTCAGCTGGGGAAGTTTCTGATGGTTCCAAAAAACCGCACAGGTACCCATATCGTCCATGGGACTGGTATGTTTACCTACATTTGGTTGATTTTAATGGTAAATGTAGGTAAATATATAATATTTACCATACATGGTTGCTATGGGGTAGTTATTTGTTGCGGGATTTCTGATATATGTGTTTACACTGATACCTTACCAAACCATTTTTTCCCAAAACCAGAAAACATGGAATCACTTTCAGTTGATTGTGTTTGTGGGCAAAAGGCGTGAACTTTTTTCATCAACATCTTTTGTGAGATGTGTTGTGGGATGGAATTCCTCAGCATAATGATATGAACAGGCATTCTCAGGGTAAACTCAGCAACTAGATGATCCTTATTTCAAACCCAGGTTAGTGAAATATTCGACTTCATTTGCATGATGTATATATAATACTGTATATATATAATAATATACGTTATATGCAATCGTGTAGTCGAAAGGGACAACATGTCAGGAACTATACCATCTGACGACTGCCGCTCTACATTTCTGGATCCTTCACCCGAGGCAATTCCTCAACTGCGGCGACCGAACAACACTGCGCCGTGCTGCGGCAGACGTATTTGGAGAGTGACCTGTGCGGAAACCGAGGCGTCTTGGCTACAACGGCGATTTTTCAGGTGTTTTCAGAGGGAGACTTTGATTCATAAACGGAACTAAACATGAGACATCTCATTATCGCTACTACTGGCCCCACATTTACGTATGTGTGCATATATATACATATATAAACATGTACGTAATTATATATTTTCTTTTTAATTGGGGGGGAATTGTCCCTTGTTTCATGAACAACATGCGGTGCTTCCGGGGTCCCAATTGATCATTTGAAATCATGGCCATTCTCCCAAAGTCATTCAGGCCCTGAAACTAACATAGCATCTAAAAATGGATGGTTGGAATACGATCGTTCCCTTTTGGAATGGCTTATTTTCAGGGGCGAGCTACCTTAGTTTCAGGGAGGGTAAAACATTCATACATTCATGATTTTTAGGTGTGTCTGACAAATTAAAGGTCACTGAAATTCTTCTACCCTGAACAAACAAATCATGGCCAAAACACTTTAGCAATGAAAAATCCTTGCGGTTTAGGGTATATAGGGGATTATACTACGCAGTTTTACGGGGGTTATGATAAGCCAATGCCAATATAAAGATCCCTATTAACGAGCCAGTATAACGGAAAGTAGGAGCCAACTCTTCTGTCTTCCTGTTTGCTAAGGAGAGGCACCTGCATCCGGCTTTCTAGTCACTGGCACTGGGCGCAGCGGTACAAAGTCACCTGGTGATGGTTGGGCATGTATGCATGTTTTTCCAAACGAGAAACTTAAACTCGGCACATCTTTTTTTCGATTCAATAGATTGAAGATGGAAGCATGAACATTTCCTCCACCAAAAAGTACCTATAGTTGCCGTTGGGTGATATTTATATAAATATATATAATCTATTATATNTATATTATATTGTATCATATTATATTATATTATATATATCCAGCAAGCTAAGATGGAATATTTTCAAATCCCAGCATTTTTGCAATAGAAAAATCAGCCGGGTTGATTTCTATATATGAATATACACCCCTGAAAACCAACATGACAATGGAAGATCACTATTTTTGGAATAGAACATGGATCTTTAAAGGGCACATATTTTCCAACTACCGAGATGTCAACTTTGGATGAATTTTGAGTCATAGTTTGGGTGAATCTGGAGTGAATCTCGTCAGGATGCGTAAGAAGTAGGACGTTGAAGTGTATATCCTTACTTGTGTTTCTCCCAGGTGATTTTTTTCTTTCTATTATGGGATGTATCACCCTTAAACCACCATTTGGGGAATATTTTTTTCAACCACCGAACAGTCGCAAATCTAAGACTACGAGAATCGGGATGTTGTACTACGAAATGTGATCATCGTAGTGATCTTTGTCATATTTTGTAAGATTGTATCAATGGTTTGTTTCTGGTTCCGCAAAAGGTGGTAGGTAGCATATAATCACCCAATTTTTCAATATATACCTGGTTTATAAGTGGTATATCTTGCCAATTGGGTATATATCACCGATCCCACGTATTCAGGGAACCAGAAACAGCTATTGATTGTAATAAGGGTGCCAAAGGAACAAAGGAAGACTAATATCAGGATCAGGGGTTGGACACACCCCCTCACGCATCCCCCCTAGATTTTTTTTTGGGGTTCATAAGATTATGAGAAGGGGTGACATTGAACGACCATGAACACAAGCCAAACTCTGAGTCCTTT
Organism: Breviolum minutum Mf 1.05b.01; assembly: GCA_000507305.1. Taxonomy (NCBI): domain Eukaryota; class Dinophyceae; order Suessiales; family Symbiodiniaceae; genus Breviolum; species Breviolum minutum. The sequence continues at coordinate 2,496 of DF245264.1, read as the reverse complement.
GTCAGATTGTTGGGAATTCTTTGAAGGGCATGAGGCAGGTTTGTTGATAATCACATGCAAGCCATATGTAACAGATTCATAGGGCAAGGTATGAGATGTTCGTATCCCCCTGGAAAAAAATTATGTGACAGGCTGGAAAAACAACCATGAATTATGAATGAGTTGATGTATCGCCTATTAAAAAAAATGGTGATTTTGCAGTGTCATGTTAGTTTTTGGAGGGTGTAACTTAAAAAGCTTCCAAAATTGTTGTTCAATCATCTCTTTTTCGGTTGGATTTTTTTTTAAAGCTGAGACTTTCAAGGCACCAATTTGTAAAGATGACAGATTCATTCCACCCAAAAAAGATGGACAATTGGTGGTTGGCTACCGAACTTAGGATGCTCCGGAGTGTTTTATAAGCAGAATTGGTAGGTGAATCGCCATTGAAAGGTGGGAGGATATGTAGATCCAATCACCTTGGGCTGGTCCTAAGGACTCGTTGATAAATAGAACACATTGCAAAAAACATGTTTTTTGCAGGAAATGGGATTAAGCACCATTACACCACCATTTGACCCGAGTCCGAAAATGACCTGAAGATTTTGGTGAAGGTGAAGTGTTCTGGTGTACAAAGAACTTGTATGCAGCAAGTGGTCCGAGTTCACTCTGGATTTCAGTTTTAATGGGTTAATTGGTGGTTTTGGGGTGGTTTGTACTCCTAGGATCCCCTTCTGAAAGCAACTGTTAGGGATATCCCTAGAATTCCAAACCACCGGGCCCCAAACCACCAATTGACCATCGCTTGATTTGTGCCAGAAATTTCCGGTTGAGTGCTTCGGATTCCTGGGGTGGTATACGGCCACTTTTGACGTTAAAGAATCCACTTCAAACCAACCAACAGATGGATGCAAGTTTAAAAGTCTATTTGATGTGAGAGAAGCTTTCGAAGTTGGTTGGTTGGTTTGAAGTTGGGTATGGGGATCTTTTTCTTTTCACCCACCATAAAGCAGATGTGACATGTATCTTTTTGAGAAAAACCATATGTACTTTATGATTTTTTTGTCCAGCTTACAGCCATCTCGTGAGGTGTTTTTTTGGCGTTCAAACACGACAGGTGAGTCATGATACCAACACTTCACGCGGTTGGGATGGTGCAGTTAGTTGGGTCCATGGCAACCACAAGAGGCGCTTTTCAGGGGCCGCAGGGCGTGTCTCAGTTTTTTGCAGGGAATGATCAGATACTACTGTTGATGGTTCAGAAATCACCACCTGGGATGTAAACAAACGCTGGTAAATAAATGGGGATATTCACTACCACGCTCAACTGATTCGCCGCCGGATTTCTGAACCATCAAGAGTAGGAAAGCGTTCCAGTTTTGGGTTCGCCTATTTTTGAGATACACTCCGGTAAACTGACATAGCAATGGACAATGGGTGAAAATGGACCCTTTGAATATATATTTCCTATTGAAAATGGGAGATTTTCCAGCCAGCGACCTGTGATCGTTTACCAGAGGGTACACTCCCGGCCGGGTGAGTTGCCGTAGCTCACCTGAGGCAACTTGAGATGGACCCGTGTTTCTGGGCTTAGGGATAGGCAAATGAGCTATGGATGACCACCACATTGCCTACTAAATGACGAGCAAATGAGAAATCAGATGGGGGTTGAGCACCAACCAGGTCTTCATGATATGACTTTCATATCTTCATCAATATTTGAGTAAACGTAATCCTTGTTTTTCTAGATCCGGTTTCCCCAAAAAACATTTTTACTAGATAAATGTGTCGGGGACCAAATTCATTCCCGAGGCTTCATGAAAGTATCTTTTCCATTCATTTTTTGGATGTTCTTGGGGTTCCATTTCTGTATTCAAAGTGATCGAAACCAGCAACACAACACTTTTCGTTTTTTTTTAAACCAGGAGGTAGTCAATCTCAACAAAAGCAAAAGCCATCGTTGCTGCGCCGGTAGGAAATGTGCCCTGCCATGGTGGAGCTACAACATTACTAAAAGTTATTTTAGATGCTTTGGCCGTGCAATGATGGGCTTGGATTACTTCCAGGGTTCAGGGTGGAGCATCCCCTAAGCATTGCAGGGCGCTTTGTGTTTTTTTTCAGAGTTTGGATCATGCAATTACTACATTGTGGTGGAGGATTTTCGTTGCTTGGAATGATATTCCCAACAGTTCTTTTGAAGTGGTGATGCAAAGGGCCTCTGGATGGTTGAGCTATTTGCTTTTTTTTGGGCTTATACTGCACAGTGTTGGAGGGATTTACTGCTCATTCCCGAACAACGTTTGTTAAGTGGCCAATATCATGAGATGGATATATATATATATATACATATATGTATTTATCTATTTTTAGTGGAAACATATTTATTAATATTACACACATACTGATATTATATGATGAATCTGCTTTTGTATTCATAGGTGGTGATCTGCAAGGGGCGAACACTCAAAGCCATTTGTATCCAAAACCAAAGTCTTCGTTTCAGACCACCTTGGGAAG
>DF245263.1:0-18772 GCA_000507305.1 Breviolum minutum Mf 1.05b.01 | reverse complement strand
ACTTCTTTCCAGGTCATGTCATAGTTAATGGCGCTGAACCTTCCGTAGGGGAATTCTGTGGTATTGTATGGGGCAGTTTGAAGCCACATCTTGAAGTTCCTCTTCAAAAGGCCGATCTTGAAGCATTCCCAACAAATGACCTGGATGGCCTTTTTCACGAAGTCCACCTCCAGTAATTCCAGTTGTGAGGCTGAAGTGATTGACAAGATGTAAATCTGTTCCCAGTTGATGATCACATTGTCATTGCGGCATTCGGGTAATCCATCAGGTAGTATGCCAGTAAAATCGACCGATATGGCCAGGTCGACATGTTCAGATCGGTATTGTCTGGGTGTAGATCTGTGTTCAGCGGCTGCCATAGCGAAGAGTTGGTGTCACAGCGGCGGGAACAAACNAACCGTAAGGCTCCAACGATGTTCAAAGGACATCTTCGGTAACATATAAAGATGTTTTTGGGAAACAGCTTTCGTATGGAGAATTCAGCTTTCGTTGCTTCGTTTGCAAAGGTACATATATGGCATGGGTGTGATTGCCATGTATTGAAATTATAAGTTCTAGAATATCCATGCAGAATGATCATTGTCATGCATGTTTCTGGACATTGCAACTATGTTTTTGCAAAATATATTTGCAAACATGAGAACACTGAGCTTGCTTTTGTATTTAGCATGATTATACATGGCATTCTCATCGGAACAGTCTCGTATAGATGAACGGATCGCTTTCAATTTTTTGGAACGAAAGCATTCCGTGTTGAAGAATCGAAAGGACGTCGAATGCATGGAAAGTACTTCCGTGCTTGATCGAAGCGCTGTATATATTGCTATCGAGAAGAACATGCATTTGCAGAATCATCATGATGGAATTAATTCCATGGATGACAAAAACTTTACAAAAAAAGAAAACTACAATTCTTGTAAATGAAGCAAAATGCAATTTACTGAACATGCACCGGTGAAAGTAAGAAATCTACAGATAACTATGGACATCAAATATTTAAAAAGAAAAAGGAAGCATATCTAGGAGAAACAAAATGGAGATAATTGAAAAGGGAAAAGACAGAAGATTAAAGAATCAGAAGACAAATTATAAGTTTAGCAACAGTCTTTACGGAATGGATGCAATGAAATATATTTTCGACGTGTAACGAAGCAATCTCGTTTAAGGCAATCGAAGCAATGTCGATTATGAGCATTGAAGCAATGTCGATGAAAGAAAACGGAATGATGTCGTTCCACTGCAGAGCATGCTTAGGTTGACCGGAGCAATGTTCGAGGTGAACGAAAAGATGTCGTTTATTACGTACGCACATGGGCTGTGTGCACAGGAAAATAGCCAGCAACCTCTCCACCAATTCTACATGATAGAACTAGTGCTCAACCACTCATGCAGAAAGAGCCTCACTTTGCGCAACACAAAAATCAGCTACTGGACAGCGCTTTTGTGTCAGCAGGCGATCATGTGCTGCCTGAATGTACCGCAGGACGCGCATGTTCTAAAAGCACTCAATGCCTTGAAGTCAAGCAAGTCTGAGCCGTATGTAAATATACATATATATATATATATATATCATACACAAGGAAAACACACACACATAGCTGCGTGTTTTCACCGTAAATTACATATAATTTTATCTATTTGTTCACGTGTACATTCCATACTTGGGCTACCTTTTAAGGAGAACAAAGACAATAAAGGTTTTTTGGGGTATTCATGTCTTTACCAGGAAAATGGACACCATAGTACCTTTCCAAAAAAAACATTTGGGGGGGTTACATTTTCGGGGTTACATTTTGGGGGGTAAAACACTGACATACATTCAAACAATTCCGCCTTCCGTACCGGCATCGCCGAGCCCATGGGCTCCAAAAAAATGTTTGTGCTATTTGTGTGGGCCAGTTGTTTGGCAACAAGGTGTTTTTATGTATATAAATATATATAAATATATATATATATATATAAATATCAGGTCATCATGGAAAAATGCCACATTTTCTTGAATCATGAGTTGGTGCTTTAACACCGCTTACAGAAAAAATGAATGTAAAACATTCTTTTTCATGGTCGTGAGTTTGCCCAGAAAGTGGAGGTACCAAAACCCCACCCAAAATGTTTTTCCAAAAAGGGGCAATATTTTAGGGAAAAAAACATCACCCCGAAAAAACACACACATCCAAAGCGCTCGTGGTTGGGAACCCCAATTCTTTTCACCAGTTGGTTGCCGCGTGGCTGCTGTCCCTTGCGTCTTTCCATCGAAGGGCTAGAAAAATCAAGTATCTAGAAAAGATACGTGACATCATTGTTGATGCGTGGCATTTGACCCCCACACGCTTTATATGTACCCCAAAAAACTCTCGTCCCCAAAACAAGCCATAACCCTTCTTGGGTTAAGTTTGGTTCGGGCAAGTTGAGAGGCCAAGTGATCCGCACTGTGGTGCTTCGGCCGGATCTTAAAGAGTTTCATCTTTTTCACCTCGCACTCATGTGCCAAGTGCTGCCACGAAATCAAATGGAGTTCAAAACAGCCACTGATCTCCTTCAGGGGCATTGTTGTTAGTCTCATGTTGACACTCTTTTGGGATAGTGCATTATGGTTCACTTACACATTTTGAAACTGTGTTTTTTGGGCTAACCACCTCACATGGTTTCACCCGATAATTTCCTCAGCCTCCTCATTCGATAGCAGGATATCCGCATGATCCATAAGAAAAACAGCACGGTGAAGATTCCACATGCAAACAGCAATGAGGCGTAGGATGTTGTCCTTAAAGATTCAATTTGGTGATTTCATTGTGGTCTTTGAGTAAAGAAGGGGGAATTGATCCCAAACAAAACCATCATAAATTTGGGTGGAAATTGTGTACACCTAAAGTGTAACATATATCCAAGTATCAAAATCAATCAGGTTCACTTGGACCAAAATTTGCGACTATATATTAAAACAAGATTCTGCAGGGTGTGAAGCTGTCAATTCCATGGCTTTTGCAGCAAAAATCCATATAGCGGTTTTCATGAATGCCGCCTTGAAGGTAGAACCCATTTCTGGATAGTGCGATGCAACATCAAGCCCCGTGTTCGCTGGGGTGAACATCTTGCAGGACACAACTAACCTGAGCGTGTCAACGTGTGCGGGTAATATTTCCACATACATAAATCAACAAAACGTATACAGTACAGTAGGTTTTCCACATCTTATCCCTCTCACCATCCCCTTAAAAGTCTCAAAAGAAAACGTAAATTTCAAATTGAAAGGACCTTTGTTGTATGCTTGCCCTCTTGAGCTCGGAAGAAAAGCACCGCAGTTTATCACTTAGAGTTCCTTCTCCATAGTAACCCTGCCGAATCCAGTACCCTAGTGCACTTGCATAAAGGTCTTTGCAAATGCCCAAGTATAGAACATGCATCGGATCGTGAAAAACTGTGCCCAGGTGCCATCCATCGATGACTCTCCAAGGAGACAATGGCCGGGTGTGTTGCATGTAGTCTGTGTGACCTGCAGCACTGAGAAATGGAAGTAAGGGAATGAAGTATATACTAGGCAGTATTTTACATTGCTTGTCAAAGTATATACTTCTTTTGCCCACAAACTGTATTTAGCGTTTTCACTTTCAGAAAAAAAAGACATTACAAAATGCATCTGGGGTACTAATTGTGGTCATCCGATAGGCTGCTGACTGGTAAAAGCACTTGTAACTCATGAGAGGTTCCCAGTTCTTACGCTCTTTTTGAGCGAGGCATTGCTCACAAACAAAACTATGAAGAAATGAACGGGGAAACAGGTGTGATTCCCGTCTTGCTTTTCCGTCAGCCCGATAGCCAAAATAACATGCTTTATATTGTCCCCCTGCTAAAGGTTTTCCTTGTTGATGTTTCCGATGTTTGCTCAAAACTTCTCCAAATGGTCCCGATGACGGCCACACCCCAGAAGTAGCGCAGGATAAACTCCATCCCACGACGTGTGCAATTGTTTCCTGCACTTTCAATTTGACATTGGCATCGCGTAAGCATTCATGGGGTATGAAAACCATAGGGAACTTGGAATCTCACACGTGACCATTTGAAAACAGCGACTGTAGAGACCACACCATCACCTCGCTGTTGGTGTAGAATTCAGCCCCGTCAACGTGCAAGCAAATAGGAAGCAAGCCTTACAGCACATCACAAAGTTCTTGTGAGTAATGTTGGGTGTCTCATTTTTTCTCCTACATTCCTGGACATTCCTTCCAGATTTGTTTCAATGTTTGGGCTTTAAAAAAACAAGTGTTGATTGAACTTGCAGCTTGAACACGTGAGCGAAGAATAGATGGATCTTTCAAACATGGATGATCTTTCCATTCCTCTTGCTGGCTGCAATGATCCCAAAATTGTGCCATTGCAACGTCACCAAACCCACCAGTCATAGATCTTCCAAACTGACAGGATTGGCAGGTACAACACACAATTAAAGATGCGTTGCTCGAATATTTTTTTTGAAGACATCCCATGTTCACAACATCCAGACCCAGTCTCCTGTAAAGCCCCAGCATGCCATACAGCATCAATGATCTCATGCGGTAGGAGCACCGGCACTGTTTGTGGAGCTTCACCACGTTCACCAGGAACCTGGATCAGCAAAGGGGTGGCCAATGGATGGGTTTCAGTGAGGTCCGTGAAGGGTGGAATCTACATGGAAAAAAGGCTAACATATATAGTTTGAAAATTTCCCTTTTCCAAACTCCAAGAAACATTGAGGTTCATGGTAACTTCTAAGGGTTCCAGATTCATGCCATGCAAGCCTTTGACCCAACGGTGAAGGTCCCTTTCTTGGGTTTTGGTCATGCACGCCATTTCCACCTAAAGAATTTAATCCATATATGGCCTTTGATTGCATTCCATCTGCCACATTGGCACGACTTATATCACAAACCTCAGCCACTGAAGAGCGTCCACAACCCACCATACCTTGGAGAAAAGAAGTCGACGCAAGACCATGGTTAATCAGATGAAAAGAAGTTGCTTGTATATATGTACTACTTAGTCTATCCGGCTATCAGGAAAACAAATTGTTCCAAACAATGCCATATACAGTTGAGATGCGAAGGTAAGTATTTGCACTCTCACTCATAGGAAGCTGATCGAACCTCGTCGGCCTATCAGGAAACAAGAAACTTTGTCCCACATATACATATATCAATTTCAAGTAAGTTGAAACTACATCTCAGAACCATTGGAATTGAATCGCGTCCCCAGTTCCAGCCATTCGCCTCGCTCGGTGAACTCCAGGCTTGGAGTGTCTACAGGCACCTGCGTTGGGGGTGCAGCATGGGATGTTTTACTTTATATATATTTTGGTTTCGGATGTTTGAAAAGTATGACCTATAGCTGAGAAGTTTGTGGGTAAAAAAAAACTCAAATCCCAAAGCTCATATTTTAGGAACCTGTGATGGAGTACAATAAAAGTACTTAATTGTGCCTTTACAGCGTAAATGCCACCCCAGAATTCCCATAAACTCGCGTTACCTTTTCACAGCAAAGGCCTGATCTCACAAGAGTGAATCCTTAGGATGGCGCTCTATAGTGACTTCCGCTTTCAGCAATCATTTGCCCAGAAACAACTGGTTGGAAATGGTTTACAATGGTTTACATATAGTATGGAGTTGAGCTTAGGTCTGAAAAAAAGAAAGAAAGAAAATCCAGTGGATCAAAATAGTCCCGGGTTGTCATGATTGCAACCCATGCAGTCACAGCTATCGCCACCGCACAAACACATTGCTAGAGAGACCTGCTACCCCACAAAAAGATTTGGAGGCAGATGCTGGAGGGATTTCAAACCAATCCTGATAGATCTATAGTATGAACAGCTTCGGCATCTTTACCAATAAGTTTGGTACATATAAGTCTATTTCTATTTCTATATGAGAGCCTACAACAGTTCGCAACCCTGCCAGTCTAATCCACCTCGCAATTGACTGTTTCAGCCTCATTTAGACCCCTCAGCCTTTTCAGGATCCGGAGTTTTGCCTTTAGCCTTTTTCTTTGGCTTTGGCTTCATTCCACTTTGAAGGCTCTTCGCTGCAGCCTGGTGGGAATGGAAACAGTTTTTAGTGAGCATGAGGTGAGTCAAAGTAAGACATCCAACATGTTTTTTTGTATGTATCATCGATCTATGTGTCATTTCAAGTTTCAATGCATGAACAAAATATTTATGTTGGTGATGACATTTCTTATCAAGTGGCCAACCCAGCTTAGTTCAGTGAAAAAAGAAAACCATCCATATCCGCCCCACCTCCGCTTTCTCGAACCATTGCAATTTGTCATCTATGATCTTGAAAAATTTCTGGTATGCCGCTGGGTCTTCAACTTTCCTGTTATATAAATCCTGCAGGGCCAGAAACAGGTTTTCCATCTTTGATGAAAATTTGAGCATGTCTGGCGACAAGTCGCCGCTGTACTCCACACTCTGCAAACTGATTCCATACTTGCGGGCGTCAGCGCCCTTTTTGAGAACACCTTCCATCCTCTCGCTAGCCAACCTGAGTTGGGCCCCAATGAATCTAAACCCTTCATGGGAGTTGAGTGTGACTCAAATAGCTTCAGAATACCAGTACCTTACCTTCCCAATGTTAAGAAGATTTGGTGGGTCCCAGAACTTCCTATGTTGATGTTTGGATCCCTCGTCAAATCACTTTATACTACATGCATGGAATCTTCAAAGGCTATCTTTGACACAGGGTATTATCAAGTGAAAAGCACATGCGCCTAAACCAAGTCTGGGCCCCGTACTCCAACGCAGTCTTTGGATCTGCCTTCTCTGCTTTTGTGTCTTTGTTCTTAGTTTTGTCTTTTTTGACAGCAGCTGTAGCACCATGCACCGCATCCAAAAGACTCTTTTGACCAGCTTCGGTTGCCGCTTCAGCTTCAGGAAGAGCTCCATTGGCGAGGGGAGCACCCTCAGCAGTCAAGGACTCAATCAATTCTTTGTTTCCTTTTTCAGCTGCAGTGATTGTGGTAGACTCCATTGTGGAATTCTCGGACTTCAACACGTTGCCATCAGCAGTGTAATAGAAAATCTCCTGGAAAAATGAGATGGTGACTTTGTTTTGGAAATGTGGGCATTTTAAAGTTGATGAGGCTAGTCAAAGACTGTTTCTATTGAATTGTTTTATTTGAACGATAAATATTCTGCAGTCTGATTTTAGTTGATCCCATCCCTTTCCAGTCCTCCTCGTCATTGGGGAAATCAGGGTCCCAGTACCACAGGTTTCTCTCCTTCAATCTTTTGATTAAGCCATCAGCTTTTTCTTTTGGGTAAGCCTTGTGGATGTCTCTGGCTTTTGTACCGGATCTGGCTTTGGTACTCGTAGCTTTGGTTTCAGCTTTGCGTTGAAACTTAACTTCCACCCTCAGCAATGGCTGGAGATTAGATCTGGGAATTTCTTAGGGATAGATGATTGGAAATACCCTTTATGCATTTCAGATGAAAGATAAACACTATGTAAAATATACATTCTTGATTTCAAACTGAACAATTTCAAACCAAAAAAACATTAAGTAAGTAACATCAAGTAGCTTTGACCAATCCTCTTCGGCTTCCAGCCAACTTCTGAAGATATCCACCTTGTCCCTTACAAAGCTTGCAGCCAAGCTCACTGGAAACTTCTTTCGGTCGAGACATTGACGACTGAATTTGTCCCACTTGTTCTTATGGGTAACACCTGAAGTCGGAATTGGTGAGAAGAATGCGGAATTGGTGAGACGAATGGGGATGGATGAAACAGTAGGAAGACTCTTTGAACAACGCTAGCAAGACTTTGGTGTAGAAAATTCTAATTCGAAAAAAATGACTTACATTGTATGCAGCACCTTTCTCTCCCCAACCTGCCAAACCCCGTTTGTTCCAAGACACTGTTTGCATTTGCAAACTCCGAAGTTTTTGCATCTTGCTGTTTCTTCTGAGTGTCCACAACGTCTTGAATCTTAGCTTCGTTCCTTTTGCCCTCATTCTTTCCTTCAGGGTTCTCATCCATCATCATGGCAACCTGTTTTTCAAAGTCACTTACCTCGTCACCCTCACTTTCCTCTTCATGTGATTCTTCTCCATCTCCTCCTTCTTCAGAAGATTCGTCCTCCTTCTCGTCTTCCGGTTTTTCTGCTTCTTCTGAAGACATGTCCTCACTATCATCTTCATCTTCTGAGATGGAATCACTTTCACTGCTTTCAGTGGAAGAGCCAGCCACCTTTTTCTCTTCCTCTTCTTCTTTTGATTCCTCTTCCTCATCATCCTCATCCTGTTTTGCAGCTTTTGCTTCAGCTTCCTCAGTCAGCGATTTCATATGAGCTTCGACTTTGAGATCAAGCAGCGTGCGAGATTTCTGGTCCATAAACTCCTCCAGGTTCTGGCCTGCCGCTTCCGCTTCTTGCTTCAAAGCCTGCAAAGCATCCAAAGAAATCTCCGATGATGGTGATGCAAAAGCTCTCGCAGGTGATGGCGTTCTGAAGTTTGCTGGGGCGTTTTGAGGATCATAGACAACCACGTTGCTGCCAGGGTCAGGTGCCTTGAAAGAAATTCTTCTCTTCACTGGGTCACTACTGTCGCTTTCTCGTCGCAGTGCCGAAGGTCTCTGTTGCTCACCCTTCTTCTCCTTAAGCTCAGCCTCCTTCTTCTCCTTAAGCTCCTTCTCCTTCTCCTTCTTCGCCTTAAGCTGAGCCTCCTTCTTCGCCTTAAGCTGAGCCTCCTTCTTCTCCTTAAGCTCCTTCTCTTTCTCCTTCTTCTCCTTAAGTTCCTCCTCCTTCTTCGCCTTAAGCTGAGCCTCCTTCTTCTCCTTAAGCTCCTTCTCCTTCTCCTTCTTCTCCTTAAGTTCCTCCTCCTTTTTCGCCTTAAGCTGAGCCTCCTTCTTCGCCTTTAGCTGAGCATCCTTCTTCTCCTTAAGCTCCTTCTCCTTCTTGTCCTTAAGCTCCGCCTCCTTCTTTGCTTTAAGCTCAGCCGCCTTTGCATCATCCTTCGCCTTCTTAGCAGATGATCTTTCATGCTCCTCATCATTCTTGCGACGCTTCTTTTCTGCTTTCTTTTGTTCCTGCAGGTTCGTCCTTCTCTGCCTTCGGTTTTTCTCAGCAGATGCATTCGCTGATTCTGAATCAGCCTTGTCTTTCTTTTCCTTCTTATCTGTCTTTGATCTCTTCTTCTGCTTTCCTTCCGCCTTCTTTTCCTTTTTTTCAGCCTTCAATGCTTTCTTCACCTCCTTAGGATCCTTCGCACCTCCCTGAGACTTAGCCATGAAGGTACTATAGTCCACTGGAAACGGTCCCAAAAGTTTGAGCAAAACCACCCTATCCAAGGAACAGCAATTGTTTATGGTTCGTGGCTGTTTGATAGAATGTGATGAGGAGAGCATTTATGATTGATTCGTGGCTTTTTGGAATAGGCTTCATTCAAAATCATTTTTTTGGGTGATTGGAACTGGATTTCAAAGTTCTCCAAAAATACGGGATAGCTGATTCTACAGATCGTGGCTGTTCTACACATATCGCGGCCTAATTCTCTCCATATCGTGGCTGAATTTTTTCACTTATGATAAAAAAAATAAAACTCGGTTCAGTCACACCAAAACCCAACCCGTATGGGCATGCAGCACGGTGGTCTGGCACCATTCGTTCCTTTGAGGCAGTTCTTGATGACAAATCTACCCAGCCCGGGTTTCAGGTTGAAGTATCTTATAGATGATTTCAGGTACCTGGTAAAGACTTCTTCACTTTAATGGGTTGAAGTGGTTGGTGTTTTTTGAATGTTTTCATTGGTGTCATTGGAAGTAACCAAAGCGAACTCACACTTTTTCAGGTGCAACACGTGCTCCAACATCTCATGTTGTGGGGACCAGAACCCACAAATCATTAATTTCAGAATGCTATATGCAACGCCTGAATTGAAATACATGTTTCTATCATGCATCAGGCTAAGAAATCAAACACCTCTTGCAAGTTGGCATGTTTTACCCACTTGCAGTCAGCCCTCAAGTTTCTATGGGTGTTCTTGTATGTTTGAAGGTTCTTCTTGATAGTAGCCCTGGCTTCCCTCCTCAATCGGTCACGGTGCCGCGTTCGAAGTTTTGATAGTGCCTTTCCAAACCTGGGCACAGGAAAGAATGTAACTGAAATATGAGAAGGGCCATGATGAAATACCCAAAGCTTCATCCAAATAGCTTCTAGTTCGCAACATTTCTAGGTGACTGGAAATGAACGACTTGAGTTGGAGAATCGCTCAAAGTGGGGGAACTAAGAATGGAACAGGACTGGATAACTTTGTGAAGATTTCAAATCAGCTCCTCCTTTCACACGTCTCTTTCCAGAGCCTTCCACATATTTGATTACCATTTGCACCTCTGGTGCCTCTGGCAAACTTTTGGGTTTGAAGTCAGTGAGCTCTTCAATCTCTTCTTCGCCTGAAGTGATATCGAATGGTTGGGGTGCCAACATGTAGCTATCTGTTTTATTGTTTGTGGATGGTATTGACAAGGGAAGACCAAAACAATCAAAAATAATGTTGCTTTATGTTTCTTTTATATCATTAAGGGACTCGCATAAAGCCACGTAGGCTTGGAAGACGGGGCCCCGTAGTCCTTCATGCAAAAGGAGTGCTTCCAGCATTTCACAAGTTTAAGGAACTCCTGGAAGGGTGGCAACAACTCCATGGCCGATCCCTTCGGTTGTTCTAATACCCAAAAGCACCGCAACGCCGCGACCACCATTATGATCAATAATGTGCGGCATGCCAAGATGTTACCATTTCTGACTGAGGGATAGGCTTCCTGCCCATAAGGTCTCCAAACCGATCTTTTGCTTGTCCCACTGTTCCTAAGTGATTTGATAAAACCACTATTGAGGCTTTGGGGAAACAATCTTATGTTTGGTTTGCTTTACTCTTAGAAATGACACATTTCCAAGAAACACTTACAAGCAAAGACAATTGCAAGTGCAACTGAATGTTGGTATGTATCTAGTATAGACCCCTTTACCCTTTTGAAGCTTGTATTAAAGGGAAAGTGGCACTTGCAATTGGCTCTGCATTATGTTAGGCCCAGGTGTCATGTAGACAAAAGAGCTACACACTGGTGCAGCAAGGAACCCAGACCCTGGTGATAACCGACACGCGTGATAAACCGCTGAGATAAATCCCTGAGGGGTCAGGAGGTCCATCCCAGACCCCCCAAAGTTGATGTCCATGGCCATGGCCGAACGACCTTCCTGCGGTGGACAGGTATTTTGAATATTGGGAAAGGGTGCATGGTTGGCTAGCCAAATTGAAACAATACTGAATGCATTCCATATGTATCATATGTATCATTTGAGATATCATTTGATATTTGCTTTTTTTGACAAAGTCGGTCCATGTACTCTGCCCTTGAAACAGAGCATTGGCCAGCAAACAACTCGAGGTGGTCTATCTGGTTCTTCTGGGATAGGTCCAAACAGGACAATCCAAATACCATGTTGACGAGCACCGCAATCACCTTATTCAAAGAGGTCCACCAACAAGTAAATTATCATTTGGGCATAGGATTGGTTTCAAGAAGTCCTGCCGTATATGTACTCAACCATTCCCATTTCTTGGCTCTAAAACTAAGTTGAGATGGACCTGCTTTCCAAGAAGTTATCATTCATTAGTTTCTAGGAGCTTTAGAAGAAACTCATTCATTGCCACCACCTGGCTCACTTGCAGCTGAAGCACTGCTGGTGCCTTCATTGCCCTGAGGCCAGCGATGATCGTCCTTCGCTTCACCTCCCTAAAGGTGAGGTTTCGACGTGGTTGCTCGAGATTTGGCATTTGTTGAAGGGAAGAGCGGCGGACCCTCCCAACAGAAGAAACCCTTTTACCCATAGTGATCGAATGGTCAGGCTTTCCCAGCCACTCAGAATACTTGAGCCCCAAAAGTCTATATGGGGTTGAACATAGACCCATACAAGTTTCACATCCTGCGAAAAGGAAAACAACAAAGGGATTAGATACTGTAAAATCATCCCAGGAAAACAGTTTCCATTATAATCAAAGCTTTAATGTTGCTGGTTGCCGCAAAAAAAGACTACAATGAGTGTTCAAATCCAGATCATGTTTCCTTTGCATAGAGGTGGAAATTCATTTTTTCCTGCGACTTTCATCCACAATTGTCACTAGAGACCTTTAGATATCCTGCTGGGTCACTTGGTTGCTTTCAACCTGGTGCTTAGCACCAGCCACCCCAGCCCCACCAAACACATTGCTCTCAATGTGCTCATAAGCATGTCAAGCGTAATGGCAGACACCCTTCCAATCATTGAAACAAAAACAAAATCATGTTGGCATGGTAATTGCGACAATGCTTTACACCAATTTGGTATCCAACTGATGAACCAACAAAATCAGACATAACATATTTTGACATGGTGAGTGCGACAGCACTTCATAACAATTGCGATATCTAGCTGATGAACCAACAAGAAGAATTTCAAATAGGACTGAAAATACTGAAAGGTTGTTTCTACACCACCTCGCTTGTTCCAAAATCAGTCAAAAGCAACCTTCCTAAAGACACACCAGCTATATACCAGGGGAAGGAAATAACATCGATCGCTGTAAATGGGGAATCAGCCTATGGAAGAACCCCTGCCCGTGCACAAGCAGCCAACCAGGCATCAGAAATAGAATCAAACTTGCTCCATGAAATGTGCTGGTTGCCAATTGTTTGCCTCACGAAAAAGGCTCTCTGCCTCAGTAGAACTTCGATTTTTGCCGAGCCACGGTGCACAGTGTAGCTGTGCTGACCCTGGTGCTTTCGATCTTTGGCCGGCCATGCGCTCTTGGGCAGGTCCTTCAGCGAGTAGCCCTTGTACATGCAGGTGTCCTTGCCGAAGAAGGGGAGAAGATGGCTGATTTTTACCGAAGGGAGAGATCAAAGAAGTTCATTAAGTATTTGATTTTCAACAGTTCAAAAAAAAGTTGGAAGACATCATACTTTGATTGCAATCGTGAAAACTTCAAAGGCAACCTTTCATTGCTATTTTGAGGCTGTGTTTGTAACATGTTTTGAACCTCAAAAACTGGCCTCATCCACTGGATGTTTTTCGGATGCTTTTTCATCATCACTGAATATGAATGGTTCTGGCAATTCTGGCATAGGGGGCACCGAGGGCACCTCAGACTCACTACCTTCAGGAGCAGCCTCCTTCTTGACCTTCTTGGCCTTGCGTCCTTTCTTCTTGCGGTGGCCCCGGTGGAAGGACGCTTTTTTGGTCTTCTTGGGCTTCTCGGTTGAAGGATTTGCCTGAAGGATCTGAAAGTTGCATATGGGGGCTTGATCATGTAGCCGAGCTAATGGTTTGTAGTGGTGGGTTCAGGACTGTCTTACCACCCCTTTTTTTCTAGCCACTGCAAAAGGTTAACTTTATCCAAATTTTGTGACCTATTTTGAAATTAAGTTGGTCAGTGATCAGTCAATAGGCAAAACATGGAAACTGACATTGGTGACCCAAGCCTGTTCATGCTCCTGCTGTTCCCTGAAGGACCGCAATCGAGCAACCCACTTATCATCCCCACTATCATAGTCTTCAAATCCCAGGTGGCATTACGTAATCTCGTTTGAACAATGAAGCCTTGGTGGGCCATATAGAGAAAGCTGAGCCCACCAAATCAGAATGAATTGATGGGGAAACAACCATTTCAAAACAGAAAATCTATGATAGAAATACATTTGTACATACATCTATATATTTATAAATTTATAAAAGCCCCCAACCCCGGCGTACAAGTCAGTCTAGTTGCTTGTTTTCCAACCGTTGGGGGTGAGGCGCCTAGCAGCCCAACTTCAACCTCTTCCATCCAGTTTGGCTTCTGGAGGCATGGCAGCTTGATGGTGTCTGGGGAGACTGGCATTTTTGGACCCTGACTATCTTTGGTGTCTTTCAAGCCCAAGATAGAAAATAATTCGGCATTGCCACCAAATGCCTGGGAACCAAAGGCAATCATTATGTATGTTGGTTTTTCATTTGTATTTCACTTGTATTGATTTATTTTGTGTCCCCACCTACCCTGTAAAACCAGACGCGCTCATCCCTATAACGACCCATTTGATTAAAACAAACCAAGAGACTTGGCTATCTTCATCAGCATCATCATCATCGACTTCAGTCTTGACTTCAGTCTTGACTTCAGTCTTGGATTTTTTGGGGGCACTCATAGCATCAGTCTCACCATCCATGAAACTACGCTTAGCCGGTGGGGTCACTAAGTCAGCATGCAAAGCATCCCAACATGACTGGCAATTGGAACCATTGCAAAACCTACCACGGCCATAGTTCGAGCAAACTGGACCAACTGCCGTAGACCCATTGCTGCTAGAAGGCATTGGAGCCTCTTCATCGCTAGACTCCTCATGTGGAAAAAAACCCATGAAAACATTTGAAGACTACCATTGTTGAACTCCACCATTTCTGGGTATACAATTGCTCTATAGGGATAATTGGCAGTGAGAGGTCCTTTGAAGATATTCAAACCGAATCCCTTTTTAATTAGAAACATCAACCCATATTTGAAAACCAATCAATGTTTATATAGGACCCTTTCCTTGTCACATTCAAGATCAGAATTGCGACCAACATCAACCGCTTCACCCTCATTGCCACCCAACACCAGAGTGGTGCAATCGCTGAAGTCACCACCATCCTCAGAACCAGCTTCGTTACCAGAAGCCTCCACAATGGCCTCATCAGCAGAAGGGCCACGCTCAACTTCTTCCGGATCAGAAGCTTCATCAGCTTCTTCATGATCAGGATCTTCAGGATCTGCAGGCTCTTCTGGGTCAGATTCAATGGAATTCACCAACGCCTGGCAAAGACCACAAAAGGAAACTTATTCCAACGCATTATATTTGATCGACCACCTCACTAGAACATTGGTCTTTTCTAGGAACAACTAATGACAGAGGCGAAGACATTGGAAACACCTGCCATTTATCAACTGGCAATCCCTGATCAAATGATTTCAATTTGAAGTAGTTGGCCTCCATCTCTGGCTCTTCAATTCTCCGAGCTCTCTGCAGATTTGCAAGACGCCTTGCCTAGGATACGTTGATTGAAAATATTGATATGTTTCTTCAAAATTGAATGGATGGATTTGCTGTACTCGCAAACAAAATTCAATCATGACAAGATCGTTGTTTTCCTGATGTTCCTGGTGGTAAAGCCTTACTATGTATCTATCATTCTTCAAAACGAGGATCCCTTGCAGCTGGTGAAGGTTCCAGCATCTGCTTCAACTCGCTCACACGGGGATGATGGCTACCAAGGCCTTAGCCCAGCATCCGTCAAGTCCGTTATGGTTACCTATCGTCCTATATGTACCATCCTTAAGAGCTGTGTTTTTGAACATCATCTTTGAGGGAAACAAACCTGCAAAAACAAAACGTGTAACCATATATACTTCATCATGCACTATGCTAAGTGGCTATTGCGGTATAGGTACCTCAATGCGCCCATAAGTTTTTTGCATCGGTCCGCCTCTAGTCCAGCCTGCGTTTCCTTTGGAACATTTGGTTTCACTAGCAACTTAGAAGTCAGGAGCTTGTCTAAGTAGAGCCAGATGTCACACAATATAATTCCTCCTGGAACGCTCTGCGGAAATGCCTCCACTAGCGGACGAAGCCATACGTAATTGGCGGCAATGTCCTGCATGGGAGGTCACTATTTTATTTAATAAGAGGTTTCAACCATTAGGCTAACAACTCTTAAACCACTGCCCATACTCCACTGATCATTCAACAATGCGTGGGGTATATTAGTATGCTAAAGTTTTCTTGTTGAGCAACTCATCGTTTTTTTATGGAACAATTACCCAAAGAAACTCAGCCAGGTTGGTGTCTTTCTATTTTGATATATTTGAGGTACTTTTATTTGTTTGGGAAGTATGTTGCTTTCCATCCTTTTCCCAAAAGGAAATGTGCCATATGCAGTCGTAAAAGTGGTGGTAGTAAGTGATTGTAGTGATAGGGCCCCGAAGCCCCAAACCTTTCCCCTGCAAATTGTCCTAAACATATCATGACGGGGAACTATAGTATAAGACCCTCACCACAAATGGCCTTGAACGAGGGACGATGCACTTCGCTTGCCAGAGTTACTAAATCAGCACCCTTGAAGTCACCTTTCATGATGATGTCGCGAGCTTTGTCAGGAATGCAATGCAACATCTTGCGAGCAACGCCTGCCTCAGAAGGTGGGCCCAAAGCTGAAAAGATGGGAAGGATAATGATGGGCTCAAGTGAGAAAACCTTCCACTCATTTTCCAATCGTTTTGTTTATTACGTTTCCAAATCTATACATTTTTCTTGTTTGTTTTGTTGAGATCTGCTAGTTGCAGTCTAGGTGCCACAAACTCTTCATTCCAGGGGACTTTTCCAGGGCCTTGGATGCCAGTGGCCGGCGCATAACTTAGAAAGTTAAAGTTGGGTTACATTTACATGTATGAAGTGCCCTCATGAGCTGTAACCCAACTTAATATAGCTATCAATGCCAAGCTGTGGGACGTGAGGTGGAACATGATCATATAGGAAAGGATACTCCCACCAATTCAGCCATTTTTTTTTAAATGGAATATTAAGGATTCCTAATTTCAAAGACCACAGAATGTTTGGGTAGAGACGAGGTACGAACAGGCTGATTGCCCCATCTCTTGTTGGAACAGTGCAACCACGCTATCACCATTAGCTGCCATGGCGGTAACGCAGCAAAGCACAAAACAAATAGCGACCTCTGAACCAAACTGGTCTAGTTCGCACCACGTACCTAGCGACCCTCGGTTCCTTATGGTCCCTTTTGTTTGTGAAGGGTTTCCTTTTTCTTGGTGAAGGGTTTCCAAAAAGAAAATCATAACATTTTTATTGCGGTTGCATTTTCAACACTATATGTAGGCTAATCCATCCGTGTAGCTTCAAATTTTCCACATGTAACTTCTATATACTGGTACATACTCACATCCCCTAATTTCAAAATGGGACTTTGGTACCCCCGAGATTCAAAAAACCTCCAGATGGAACCCTACACAGATCCTCCATCACACAGTTGAGTATGTAGATTTAAAGCAGTTGTTTTCTACCAAATTGTTGGTTTCCAGCCAACTGTTCTGGAAAATAAATGTCACTGTGTTTGGATTCTTGGAAGCTCTCCCATTTGCTTCATCTAAAAAAGGAGTAAGATTGCTCTTAGTGAGAAGCGGGAAAAATTATCCCAAATATTTCCACATAAGAAATACAACATATCTAGAGGGATACAAATTACATACATTTAGTATAATCTAGACTTCAAATTATATATACAGCATTAAGTTATATTCACATATCATATCTTCAACCGTCGGGCCCAGTTGGACACCCAAACCTCTGCCATACTTGCACGGGCGGGGGTGGCCACCTGTCAACTGCTTGATCCGAAGGTCGAAGATGAAGAAGATGAGAGGGATCCTGCGTGCAATCAAGTGATGAGGATCAACCAAAACATGCAGTAGCGGGGAGATAGGAACATGCCCATGAACGCTTTGTCCAGTCTTGACTACATATATGTATATTTAAATATACATTTTATTTTACATTTTTTTATGTAAGAACTCTTTGCATTGAAAAATGCCCATGCAGCGGCGCCTTTCTCACCAAAAACTCGATCTGCGTCACCAGTGAAAGAGCTGCCGATCACCAATGCAGATACCCCATTGACGCTGAACCCAGGGCAGGTGGCTGGAAGGTTTCTAAGGTGTTTGAAGTTTGAAGGTTTAATGAATGGATGTTCCACTTTTATACACCTTGGGAAACGGATCTGTTTATCCGGATATGTGATAAACATATATTTGTATTTGTATCACTGATGTTTTTGAGAAAAAAATGGAGGGTGAAAATGCGTGGTCTCCCTCAACATGACGCTGATCAGAACCCATTAGTTTTCGTTCATGTTCTCTATTTAAGTTGTAGATTGTAGATCTTATAATGCAACTACTTTTCCAATCCTGCCCAGTCAGGGTTCCCCAAGTGAAACTTTTGAACCCATGCAGTCAGCGAGAAGTCCATACTGTAAGTATGTATGTTAGTGGTGGAACACACATGAGTTTGTTTGGCCTTGTTGAAAGAAACCCTGAAAACAATCATCTTGACATATGTGCCCTATATCATATTTATGGGTCACCTACAGCAATCAAAACCATCGAAAATTCATATTTCACAATGGAAAAACCAACTACTTCAGAATCAAAAATCAAAAAACATGTCTCCACACAGTCAACATGTTGGAGGAAAACCCATTGAAGTTGAAAAATCGTTGGTTGGAAGGTTTAAAGTGCAAGGTCTTTTGCAAGTTTTCTTTCCATTATATAAGTAGTTCCCGGGCGAGCCTGTGGCGGAAGCTTAAGAGGGGAAACACTTTAAAACCCAAGAGAGATTTCGGGCATAGAATGTGGGGAATTTGTTTCCATATCAAGTAAATATAGTGCGTGTATATACTTTATACACAAAGGATTTGTTGCAAATCCTTTCTTCTTGGCATAGAAGTCTTTTGCTCGCACTGCGCACGCTTGTTTGTGTCAATGCCCTGCCCATGCAAAAGAGAATGTTCACCATGGCATGCATTACATATTTGCATGGTATGGTTGACACAGTATCAATTATAACATGGCCAACAAGCAAGCATTTTCATGCATTTTCCAGACGAGAGCTGATTCCAACATAAGGCATCATAACGATGTCTTTGACAAAAACGATGTCCAAGGGACAGCTTTGGAGCCTTACGGAAC
>DF245262.1:0-19200 GCA_000507305.1 Breviolum minutum Mf 1.05b.01 | reverse complement strand
ATGGCTGTGCACTTTTGTACATGCGTGGGCACGGCGAGGGGGGAGTCAAGAAATACCGACCCCTAAGCCCCCACATATACTACCTATGTATTCATGTATATATCACCTTATACAGAAGCGTTGTATAGGTGTTAATTAGGAGTTTCCAGTCAGCATGTCCTTCCGGGTTCATGTAGTACATGGTAAAAGTAACCATGTCGTGACCGTTACTCCGTGGCTCAAGTAAAAAGACTGTATGCAGCTGCTTCACTAGCGGTTCGCATTTTTCTCTATAACCCCTAAAAATGAAGGTTGTGGGTTCCCATGGTGTATACAAAAATTTATAAAGACACATATCATATATATGTATTTCCCTACTACTACCAGTTGCCTGTTTTTTTGTTCAAGTATATACGTTTCCCTGCAAGACTTTCAAAATTTGTAGCACTTTGAGCACCTAAAACGGGAGCTTTACAAAAAATGAGAAAATGGTGTTGAAAATCGATTGATCATGTTTTAATTGGTATACATTGGGCCCTGCCAAAACCCTTCGAACAGTGGAAACTGATAGAAATCACCAGCACCCCATGTTGAGAAGGGATCATTTACTCACCTGCAACTGTGAAGCACTCGGCAGTCACCAAAAATTGTTGGTAAGAAAAATGAGCTGGGAAAGTATGAGTTTCTATTTTAAACCTCAAAAATCACGACTTGAAAAAACAAGTTACGGATTGTTCCTTTTTGTAAAGCTTTTAAGTTGGCAGGTTATTCAAAATAAACCTCAAAATGCCTCAAATAACCTTACCCAAAATTTTCCCCCAAAAAAGCGCTCAACCAAAACTGGAACAGGAACCAAGCGCCGTTGGGGAAGCTGATAGTGAGGATGAGGCCTTGGCCGATGCGTCTGGGGGTCCAAACTCAGCTCGGCCGATGATGGCAGTGACCAGTTGAGCAATAAAAAAGGGCCCCTGGTTGTTTAGGGTATAACTGGGTGGTGTTTTTAAACATTTTATATTTTCACCCCTACTAGGGGAAGGTTTCCAATTTGACTAATATTTTTCAAATGGGTTGAAACCACCAACTAGGGATTATACTACCCAGTTATATGGGGATTATGATATGCCATTACAAGAATCGTTTTTTTTAAACAACCAGATTCAATGGAAAGTAAGAGAGTATTTTTGTGGTTCAATTTGATCCTGATGTTTTCAGGACAAAAACATCATGCAAGGATTGCAGGGTATTTTGTTCCACTTTGGCAAATTGCCATCAAATCATGTCAGGGAATACTAAGTTGAAACTTTTCCCCAACCATCTAAACAACTCTATATATAGGTCTAAGTTCCACAACATCTCTGTGAGAAACACATCCTGCAAGGTATCTACAAGGTGGGCCACAAACCAGTTATAACTGGAGTTAAAACCCCTTATAGGTAGATTTATTTCAACCAAGTTGCCCATTTATTTTTGGCCATATATAGGGGTTAGAATCTCCATATATATATATATCGATCGTGGGAGCCCACCTTGTAGAGGGTTGCATCCGTGTATAAAAAGCTCGATGTTTTTGAGATAACCAATTCGGGTGTGCGCTGTTTATATTAAAAGATAGATTTTGTTCATTAGTTTCACTCTCTTCACTGCTCAGCAAGACGAATTCTGCGCTCCGCAATCATTGCCTGCGCGTTGCAATTGGGCCGTCTTGAGAAATACGGAACTTGTGATAAGGAATCCGGAACAGCCCAACAAAGAGGATAGGGAATCAGAAAGTATGAAAATCCCCAATCATACTACTTGGACAAAAAAGAAACACATCACTACCTGGACTCCTGGACTAGAAGCTCTTGTTTATCTCAAAGATTTCACAGGGCTACGGGCTAAATAAATCCCCCAGTTCAACCAACCCAACGACTCCGAGGTTCTGGAATACGTGCAAGCAAACGTCTGCAGCACCTGCGCCAGTATGGAAATCTCAGTTGGCGTCAAAAAAATACCTGTCTATGGATGATGCAGAAGGCTTGAAAATGGAAGTACCCATACCATCCATGGGACTGGTATATTTACCTACATTTGGTTGATTTGTTTATGGTCAATGAGGGTTTAAATCTAGGTAAAGATTCCATACATGGATGCTATGGGGTAAGGTTTAGCCTCCATAATTTAACCAGGAATTTTCGACACCACTCAATTTATCCACTTGGAAAAATCGTGCAGCTTCACCCCCAAGTTGCACACATTTGATCAAATCTCAACCCGAGAAGGCGTTGGAAGATGATTTTTTAAGGTTTGAGGTGCATAAGAGAAGTGCTACTGTTGATGCTTCAGAAATCCCAAGCTTAACCACCTGCGGTGTATAAATAAAACCTTGGATACCTTGGTAAAATAATGGGATGTCAAACTACCAACCTCAACTGGTGAGTTTGCCGGATTTGTTCCATCAACAGTTTGGGTGCCTGGGTGCCGTTCCAGAGGTGAGGCGAAGAGGTTGATCTCCCCGTTTATCTCCACCCGGCCCCTAAAAATTAGTGAAAATCAATGGTTGGAAGATGTATTTCCTATTGAAATAGTCCCTTTTAAGGGGACATGGTAGTTTTCATGTAGTTTTCAGGGGTGTAGGTGGTGGTTTCATTTTTTCAATTTTTACCAGGATCCTTGGGGTTTCATGATCCAATTTGACGAGCATATTTTGAAAATTCGATTGGTGAAAAACCACCAACTAGAGGCAATGTCACACAAGTTCACTGGGGGTTATAGATAGTATATAGATATTGCCTTTTCATTGGGGTTTATTCACTAGGTTGCCACGAAAAAAGGAGCAAGGAATGGTTGATTTGGTTGATTATTGTGCAGGAGGAAAGGTTCTGAACATATTTTTACACGGATACTTCCTATAGATATCATGTTTTTGTTTATAGTTTGAAAAAGGTGAGTTAGTCCTCCAAAACCAATCAGTACAGCCCAAAAACCGAGTTGAGGTGACGCAGGGACTTCCATTCTGGAAGTCTTCAGGCATGTTAAGAATAGAATTTTCTCCTGAAAGAATCACTCCCTGAAAGTTCAGAAAGTTAAAATGTACATCTCTCGATGTTTTTCAAAGGCCGTTTTTTGTTTTGTTTGGTGATGTACCCTGTGATGGGGAGGGCATTGTTGTATGGTGATGCCGGAAGCAGCCGTTTCCAGATCTCGAAGCGGCACCACCTTCTGATCCTTTGACATGCTGCCATGAAGGGATGGAGTCCTATTTGTTGGCCCTGCAACTGCGAGCAGCGCGGGAGGTTGTGGGGGAAGAGGTGCGATGTCAGGCGCTGGTGGCCAAGATGATTCTCTTTGGAGAAGTTGCCAGTGCATTATTGATGATTCCCTGTACGGCTTTGATTCTCAAGAGTCATATTCAAGAGATCAAAGGCTTTGCTTCTCCTGAGTATGCTTCTTGAGTACAGCCAAAAACTGAGTTAAGGCGAGCGCAGGGACTTCCATTCTGGAAGTCTTCATGTCTATCTTTCTGAGAAACTTCCCCAAAGAGATTCCAGCACTGTGGGGATGTTCTGGCTGCTCAACTTTGGTGACCCAGTCCCCCGACCTTTATTGCTTCTTGCAGCTTACATAATACCTACTGAAATCACGTGACCCGCATTAGTGGAAAGTGAGCCCTCCAAAAGTGCATGAGAGTGCATGATAGTGCATGCAGGATCTTTATAGATCTTTCATATTATATCAGAAAAATACAGTGCTTGGGTTGCGCAGAAAGCAAGAAGGTCTGGCGCGAATATTTCTTTTCGGCGACCCAAACACGGTGAATTTGTTTGGTCGATGATGTTGTTGCGTGGACGTGGGGCCTCCTTCCACTGCTATTGACGCTACGATTGGGGCTGCAAAAGCTGGAGTTGATTCGCTCATCATCGTTTAATTATTAAATGGCCCACTTGTTGGATTCCGCATCTTTACAAGAATGATCCCCCCTACGGGTCCGCAATCTTTCCGGATATTCTCGTTGGTAGGAAGCTGACAACTGACTGGGTGCCGAAGGAATGAAACGACATGGCCAAGTGTGCCAACTTCGATGCTGCGCTGAAAATTTCTCGAGTGATCTTATATCCTTCTATGGCCTATTTCAACATCTTCAACCTTCAGCGGTCTGTGCAGCAAAGACCTCTGCAGCTACGTGGCCGTGTAGAAATTCAATATCTTAGTGCTCTTGTACATTTTGATTCCACGCACTGGCCTATTCCTCACGTTTGTAATCCATATCTTTGCATTTGTCTTTGAAATAACTACGGCCCTGAATGTTTTTCTGTTTTTTTTGTAGGGATGAATTTTCCTACCCAGTTATGTGGGGATTATTTCATGAGATAAGGATGATTTCTGCCAGGTGATTCTGTGGTGTGACCATTTTAGGATGGTGATTTCAAAGGTTCGAATCGTGACCAATCCAGCTGTTTTTTTTTGCGATTTTCTTTAAGGTCAGATGTTGCTTGAATCACAAGGTGTATATGAACTTTGCTTGAATCACAAAAAAATCTGGAGGGGAAGTTGAGAGCTTCATTTTGTCAAAGAGTGGAGCATTGCTTCCGTTTTATGCAGCAGTTGTGAGGGCCTGTCCTCCGGATCCTCTGGCCTTAACACTGCATTGTGTGTCTCCCTTTGGAATGGAACTGAAAGGTTTGCAAGCTGTGGAGAAAAGCTGTGTGTATATATACCTGGATCTTCCAAGGGGTGCTTAATGATGATAAGGAGTGCCTAGAAACCATCCTGTAAGGTTCAATCAGCACCCTTTGGAAGATGCTGGTATATATTATATTTTTATTACATATTAACCAGAAAATAGATGAAAGAAAACAAGTATCTTCAGAACATGCGACAGGAGTCATTAAATTGAGATGTCTCGTTTCTTGATATGTTTCCAGCCATCATATTGGATTTTTGTTCAAATACACCATAATACACCTGTTCCAATCTGGCAATGATGTTTTGTACATGGTGATTGATTTCACTTAGGGAATTAATTTCTGTATTCAACCCAGCTGCACTTGTCATTTAATTGCAAATTGCAATTATTATTGCTTGCAAAAAATCAAGTTGATATTAGAACCTAGTAGGAATGACGTTGCATGAGAACACATTGTTTGAAATCACCATCAACTTGCATAACATATAGTCATCCAAATGCGTCCATGCTACTTCTTTGTTTCACCAATTGTTTTGAATAAGAACATGTAAATTATAATTTGGACCAACAAATCGTAAAGGACGAACATCCGCGTCTATCCATACTTCAAACTTGTTGTAAACTTCACACGAATGGCCACATGTTGGCTCGTACCCGAGATAGACATTTGAGCAGTGACCAACTGACCATGGTTATTTGCCCTTTAAATAGAGGATGAAATTTCCGCCCCAGATATCTTAAGGGACTATTTATATATGGCATGTTTTAAGGATCCCAAAAAAAACAACCAGTAAAATGGAAAGTCACCATGAACTTTCAGGATTCTCCGTCATTTGTCACCACAAAAAAAAACATGGGAACCGATAGAAGCTTCATTTTTAGGGGTTATAACTAACCCATATATTGCGGGTTTCCTAAAATGGTGGGTTTCCCCCCAAATCATCCATTCTAAATAGGGTTTTCCATTGTAAACCATCCATTTTGGGGTACCCCTATGGTTGGAAGCACCCATATTGGGGGTTTAAAACCTTCATTTTTCCATACGTTAAACGGGGTCCAAGGGCAGGATGTATCAACGTTTGCCGGTCGCATCGCTCGAGGCACCACCTCCACCACGTCCCAGGTGTGCATCGGGGTGTGGGAGGAATTTTTCGCTCTGTCAATTTGTTGGGGTCGTCCAATTCTACCAATTCGGTATCGAAAATGTGTCAACACTTGGGCGAGTTTGTGGGATCCAAGATGTGGAAATCATATGTTGATAGCTCATGGGTTTGGAAGGGATCCAAGTTGATGCAATTTTTTCTGGTACATAATTTGTGTGTGTTTTTTTCTTTCTTGGATGCATAGTTCATTGTTTGGGTTGGTAGTATAATGACTTCTGATTTTGAGGGGCCAATCATTTTTTAAGCACAGGCCACGTGGCCGTAGAGAAATTTTTGGAGATTTGGATAGGTTGGTGTACAGTTATCAGTAATGATTTAATTTCCCTCGGATTGAGGGTTTGCCATCCGGATGCCATCCTCAGAATTAAGATTCTAGGAGCGTAATCTCCTTATTTAAAAAGTTCACATTCATGGCTTCAGATGTGATTTTAAAGGATATTCATATTGTTGAGCAGCACCTGGGGATGTCGTATGAAACCCTATAAATACTGGGCCTCAGCTGGTTAGCCAGATTTCTGAACCATCAACAGTAGCTTCCCAGTATACTTCGATTTTGGGAGTCCAATCATTTTTGGGGATCCAAGCACCTTCTGGGAATGCTGAGACTGGTAATGGAACCTAAATACGTTGCTGAGGAGGTGATTGGACCCCCTAATCATCCTCTGACGTTGGGTGATTGGATCCCAAGAACTATTTGAGCTTTAACAAAAACCTCTAGAGAAACAGCTTTCAGGACTCCGGTGGAAAGTTTTCACATGTAAAATCTGAGGCAACAGATGCCACATCAGCAAGAACACTGGGAGGAAATATAGTTATCCTTCATTGAAACGAACACAGGGTAGGCATGCGCATCTCCATTTTTGAGAAACCTGGACAGGTTTCATAGATTGTTGGATGTTTTTTTGGGAGGAAGCATCTCTATCCTGCAGCCTGAAAAAAATGATGTTTTAGGTTAGCTAGGACACTGGTTGGTTTGGAAAATCATTATAAAATTTCAATGCTTTGGAAGAGGGCTTCAATAAAGGCGTCGTCAAAAACCTTATGAACCAATCAACAGGCAATCAAGATACAAATATGTTAAAGATGAAGTATACATGCTACATGTACAACAAAAAATGATAAACAAAAAACACAAAAATGGATTTTCGGAAACTCTCCTCAACTTGGTTTTCACTAGGTGCATGGTACCGTGGTTTCAAATATGTCGTATTTTCACCATTTTTCACCCCTACCATTGGTGGGGTTTCCCACCAACCAGACAAATGATGTTGCGAGCCATGAGGCCACCACGTACCTCGGCGCGCTTGCCACGGAAAGTGCCCTTGGGTCCAGCAGCACCGAGGTCCGATTCGGAGGAAAATTGGGAAGGCAAGATGTGAAACCCCTCATGGAAGCCTAGGCATCAATGGTCATATTCTCACCCATAGCATCCATGTGTGGAATACTTACCTACACTTACCATAAAAAATCAACCATATGTAGGTAAATATACCATACATGGATGGTATGGGTCAGATGATTGAGGTGTTAAATCACCGAAATGCCATAAGATTTAGGTTACCCTTCTCAGAAGGTGGGCCAGGATCCCTGTTGCTTCAGAAATCTGCCATGTCAATCCCACTATTTACATGCTTTTACGTCCATTTACCTTACCCTTCCAACCACTATCATGGTTCAGTGGATGATGGGATGTCTCCTAATATATATTAGTTTGCTTTCATTATAGGGAAACTTCCAATTATGGGAGGGTAGGTACCTGCCACCCCCAAATTTGTTTGTTGAGGCTTGGATTTGTTGAGTGGGTGGATTTTGTACGGATTCGATTACAGTAAATCACCAGTTGGGGAATATATTTGTTTTTTTCCAACCACATAGCCCCTGAAAATAGGCCTTTTGACCCAAAAAGGACAATTTTGGTTTAGTCTCATTGATTTTCAGGGGTGATTTGTTTGTCTTAGGTAGGGTACCATCCGGAAAATTCACATTTGGACACCAAAAATCCCCATACCGATACCCATAGGATGATCAATGTATATGATAGGCATATTAGTATACTTAGCTACATGAACGGTTGATTTATTTTTGGCGCATGTGATGAAACACATTTACCATGCATTGATCCTATGGGATAGTTTGAGGTTGAAAATTCCTCTAGAAACCAAAGCATATCGTTTTTTAGGGTCAAGCCTCATGCGTTTTTTGGCACTGGCCCATCACATATCTAGCGACCACCCGTCCTGGAAAGTTCTGGAAGTCCTGGTCATGGGTTAACTCACCATCTGCAGCACGTAAAGGTTTTTCTTGTTTCAACCAAAAGGAAGCATCAATTTTGTTCATGGCCAGTCAGCCTACCCCCATGTAAGGTACCCCCATGACAAATATAGCCTTAATAAGGGGTTATTAACCATAGTTGTTCCATGGGGGTACCTTACATGGGGGTAGGTTGACTGACCATGATTTGTTGAATGATTTAAACAAAAAAAACATGACTTCCAGGATTTCAGGGTTTCTCTTTTTGATGTTTACCCCCCCAGAAAAAGTAACATGACAATCAAACGAATCACCAGGTTTAATAGGAGATATATATCTTCATTCATGGTTGGTTTTCCATGGGTCATGCTAGTTTACGGGGTTTTGAGTTTCACCCATGTTGAAATGTAAGGGTTACTTCCTCATCCAAAAAGGAAGGCCAATGATGTTGGCCCGCCAACCTCCAGGGGGCTGACCTATATCAGATTATCAGGGGGGGGGGGACGCTGATGCAATGCCACCCATCAATGGACACAACTTCTGACAGGCAAGGATCATGAAAAATGCTAGGGGGAAGATTCAAAGAAGTAGAAATTTCTGGTTATTTTGAGGGAATCCTTTGAAGAATCCTCATTCTTTGGGTTGGTAATGGTGTGTTTTTTTCAAGTGAATTCCTTCAAAATACCCGTAAATTCAGGTTTAGGAATTTGACTATAGTAATTTGCCCGGCCCAGAACTATCATCAATGGATTTT
This sequence comes from Breviolum minutum Mf 1.05b.01, assembly GCA_000507305.1. Taxonomy (NCBI): domain Eukaryota; class Dinophyceae; order Suessiales; family Symbiodiniaceae; genus Breviolum; species Breviolum minutum. The sequence goes on along the minus strand of DF245262.1, from coordinate 10,388 downwards.
TCAGGTTCTTGTAAAGAGTGGTAGGTAACTATAATCACCCAATGGCAGGTTTTTTACCGCTTATACCAGGTATATGTCCCTACCACCTATCACCAGAACCAGAATAATCCATTGATATCAAGGGCTTCTGAACGATTGGTTTCTTCCCTTAATAAGGCATTCTTAAACCCTTATTTCAGAGGGGGGTACGTTCGGCAGGGGGTGGGTAGGTTAACCGCCAGCTCGGCAGGTCTACCATCGAAAGCCCTGCACCACCGCGGGACTCCTGCGAAAATCTTTTGGGCCGTTGGCGTTTTTGGTGAAACCGAAGGGGGAAACTTTTCCCACCAGGTGATTTTTCAGCCGTGACCCAACTTGATCCCCGATCATTGGAGGTCACCTTTCCAACCTTTGAGTTGGGGTCACGTGAACTTACCATCCCAAAAAGGTGACAAAGATTGTTTCTACAAAGTGCATCCCCCCAAACATGGTGTTCCCCCTCAAAGTCCCCCCAACAAAAACTGCTTGCCACGGATTGGCAGGAAAGGTGACAGAAAAGCTATGAAATTTTGAAGTCCAATATTCTTTTGTCATATATTTGGATCAACCCCTCATCCAGGATGCCAGTGGCAAAGAAAGGTTTGGTTCGGGATGCCCCAAACCTACGTAGTGGTGACGATCGCATCCTGGTTGGGGGTAGATCCAACATATACCCAATGAACAGATTGGATCCCATCTTCTCTAAATCGCATGATATTTGCAGAAACTTGGAAGTTGGCCTGAGGTTGGTGCTGGTGGTTTCAAAAAACAACCTCCTAAGGCTCTTATGAGAAGAATTGGCTCCAAGAAATCAGCAGTGAATATCCTTAGTCACATATTTAAGTAAAACTTACCTTTGGACCCCAAACCCATGAAACATGAAGGTTTTAAGCCTTGCAATTGTGGGTTATAACCCGTAAGAATGAAGGAAACGTGGGTTCCCCTGGTATAGTTTATATTTTAGTAGAGATTTCGGTACCTCCCAGGTCCGTGGTTTTTTGGTTTGTTTTGCGACTCTCCTTTTTGGCCTAGAAAATCGTGACTAAATAGTAGTAAATCCACAACCCTTCCAAATAGTTCCATTGGACTCCAACCAATTGTTTTTTCTTTCAGAATTCTTTCAGAGACATTAGTTTGGATCGAAAGCATTAAACATCCAAGATCTTTGTGCGTTGATTACTACGTATGAATTCATGAGTCGTGAGCATCCATGAGCATTTATTCAATATGAGATGATTAGGTTTGGCTAGAGTTCTGAGTAGATAATCAATATGGAGCAGAAATTAGACTTTGTTTTTTGTTTGCGCACGGTTTCTCAACACCCAGGTGTAAGGATCCCCGTAAACTGGATGAAGACTGATAATTTGGAAAGGCTCAGCAAAATCAGGAACTGCCTGCTTTCTTCAATTGTCTTTTATATAGAAGCCGTGTAATCTGTACATTGACTGTCTAGATCACAACACTATGTGGGCCAAATCATGATACTTCAAACGCATGACTGGGTAAATACCACCAAATAGATGCCACTGTTGTGAAGTGTTTGCTATCGTCCACATGGACCGCCTTTTTCCGTGAACAAAACTCATAGAAATGAGGAGGCAATGTGTTTTTGTTTCAAAACCCAATGGATTTTTGAGCCTTAGTAGTTTGCCGCACAACGTGTATTTATACTAGTTGGTCGTTTAAAGCATTCTTTATTTTCACCCCTACCTCGGGAAATCATCCAAGTTGACGAATATTTTTCAAATGGGTTGAAACCACCAACCAGACATGTATTTATATAAGTATATATTAATTTGACCCCCATGGTTGTAGGAGTGTTTGAGGGACATTCCCTTGTCGCAAGCCTTGCAGGAAGACTCCGCGGATGGCCGAGGATTCAAAACCATGGCCATGAGTTTGGGACATCGGACGGATGTGGTTATGCTGGTCCATTAGTGTAGTATATAATTTGATTATTGTAATTAAAAATTTGTCTCAATACGTCTGAATATAATATATGTGTATATATATATATATGTTGATTATGGTGCATCATGACTCATGAGTTGTTATGCCATGTGCGTCAGCATCATCATCATCATCATCATCATCATCATCATCATCATCATCATCCACTGAAATGTCACGACTGTTTTTCTCACATGATCTACATGTGTGTCATGTTCATACATTTGTCCACCTTGTGCAGGATCAGTGATCGCTGGAGGGTGATGACTAAACTGCTGTTGCCTCCTGTGTCGGGCCTTTTAACGCAGCCAATGGATGAGGATGAATCACAACATTGGATTTCTCCAGGTTTATTTGCACTCTATATTCTATATATATTTTTTAGCTGTACATATATATATATATATAGTTGTATGTATATATATATATGCATGTTAATTTCATGTCCTGTATAAGCAAACTTTGATTTGCTATCAGGAGAAGCACGTTTTAAAAAACATGTCGTTTGAAACAACCAACATCCGGAAGGCTAAAGGCCAATACACCCATTTTCTAAACAAAAATGAATGTGTCATGTTATTTTCTGGTGTTTAATGGTAGTTCATTTTCGAGAGGATCTACATGATGGCTTAGTTTTAGGGGGTGTTGAAATACACCAATTAAGCCGAGTTGATTTTTTATAGCACACTTTTAAGCAGGCTGTGCAGTGCCACGGGTTCGGCAGTTGGTACTTGCTTGTTTCACGTTGGGTCGCACCGCAGCGTTCCAACGTTCGTTCGTTTGTTGCGAGATGATTTTCAGTGGTTAAACACCCGAAAGAGATGGTCAAATTATGACGGCGTGGCTTAAAGTGCTGAGGGCACAACTTGTCAAGGATGTGTGAAGTGTGTTTACAAGAAACGGAAAGAAGGAAGATCATTGGATTAAAGTTTCTACTTGATCTACTTGTCCCTTTTCAATGTTGGACTCCCCCAACCAGAAGTATGGTGTTTACAAAGTTCGTGCGGTGTTCTTCAAGCGTTTTCGTTGGTGGTTGGCGAAATAGAATATTGATAATTTGACCAGAAGCATGGTGGAGCAGAGAAGATCATGTGGCACCTGAAAAATATATATACTGTATTTGTGTGTATTTGTTTCCCACAAATGGATGAGTATATAAATATGAGTATGATGATTATGAGTGTGTTGCTTTCACGACATGTGAGGGATCTAAAGATATTTTGAGATTCAAGTAGATTTCAGGACAAGCGCTAAGTAGATATTCTCTTGGGATAACAAAATTCTCTATAGATCAGCTCTTTGAAGGAATACAAAAAAGTGCGATGAACAAAAAAACAGGTAGAACTCACAGGTGCATCACAAAAATCATTGAACATCGGCGAGTTTTTTCTTTCATTGCATCACAACCCTTGAGCCAACCTATTTGTCCCAATGTACGAATGTTGTCGAAATCATGTTTGTGAATGAAATACTAGTGGAGAATGATGATTGACTAACCGCTTATTCAATCTTGATATCCTGTGGCGTGTGTACTTGAGGGAAACTTGGTGTTTGAGAGTCTATGATTTCCATGATTTCTTGTGATGTTTAGTTCCACTTCGGTACGCAAACTTCAACCCGATTTTGGACAGTCATGGGTCCCAGTCAACATTCTACCAACGAAGCGTCCACGTAGCACCTGGATAATAGAGCTTGGATCCGCGTGGATCGTTTCGCGGAACCTTTGTAGGTTTGTTTAGTTCCAGGGATCAGATGAGAAATTCATCAAATGAACTACTGCTGATCCGTCATCAAATGATGCATGCTGATTGCATAAACTCATGAAAAATGATGGTTTTAAGACCTAAAAGTATGGGTAATAACCCCTTAAAATGAAGGTTGTGGGTCCCATGGTAGGCTATACTATGTTTAAATTTCATCACAAGGAATCTGAAGGAAGCCATGACTCCGGCAGTGGAATTCCCACAATGTAAGAAACCGCATCTTCTCTGTCTCCGTTAACGGCACGTTTCACCCTGCAAATACGTGGCAAAAAGGGGACAAGTGCATTGTGGCATTGAGTCTGCTGTGTTTTTTTTAAAACATCTTCTATGTTGTACCAACCAACAAAAACTGCATGAAGTAGTACCCCCCAGAAAATACTAACGGCTGGAACCTGAAAATGATGGGTTTCTAATAGGAATATACAGGAATCTCCTGGACTCCAGGGGTTCCTTTTTCAGGTTCCAGCCGTTTGTTTTTTTGGGGTGTACATGTCAGTAAGATAAAATCAGTCTCATGGAGTAGGTCTGAAGTAGACTTTTTTCTCCAAGCCGAGGTTTCCACTGAACCAGATACCACTTACAGCATTTCAGCAACCAGCGGACAACTCTGAAATATCTGAGGAATCTCATCCTCCATTCAAGACTATAACCAGTTTTGTCCTCTAATTTTTGGGCTTCAACCCCCCAAGATAAGTTCATTTCCAATAAACGCAAGGGTCATTTGAGTTCCGGGTATGTATACGCACACACCCTGGACAACTAACATGAATACCAAACATGAGTGTCTCTTCAAATTTTGCTGAAATTCCTGCTTTTCATGATGGAACCCAAGTACCTACCCTCCCGAAGTTTAACAGTTCGCCCCTGAAAAGTTACCCTTCCCAATAGGAAAGTAGTCTTCCAACCATCCATTTTTCAGGGTCTATGTTAAACTTCTGGGGCGTAACTTGTTTTTTTTACACAAGGAAACAAGGTGGTTGCTCCCAAAACACCTCTGAACTTGATGTTCTTATAACCGGGAAACCAACCCACGAACATTGTCAGCAGCTAGGTGGTGGTTTCAAATACATCCCTAAGAATTAGCATGGAACCCAAGAATGACGGTTCAGATGATTTTCCTTTTCAAACAAGTGATGTTTAGGTGAAGCACGTCAATTTTCAAAAGGTGGGTATTCAAAAATGAATGTATGTTCACCCCCCAATTTGTTGTTGTGGAAGATGCACCAACCCATTTTGACAACACTAATAAAGCATATATTTTTCAACTAGGTGGCTCAAACAAACCAACCGTTCGAAAGGTTTCAAATACTTGGAGGATGGGCTACCAGTGACTTGACAGTCTTTAATAACCAATGGTTAATCAGTCCCCTAAGAAGTAGGGATGTGGGACCCCTTCCTTACATGTCCTACATATCCATGTCCATAGCTTATAAATGGTGGTTACGCCCTAACCACTGAAACAAGTCCTGGGATCCCATCCTCCAAGTATCTTCCCGTGTCGCAAGGCGGATGCGACTGCAGATGTCAAGGATGCAGATGCCCCATGTGTTGGGCAGGGGACACCTAGGATGGCACGAGATGGCAGGGGATTGGTATTGATGGTCACGAGAAATCATGGCGGTTACTAACCAGTTTATGTGGAGAATGTCCCTATTTCTATTGTCAAAGTTTTATTTATGATGTACAAATTTATTTTTATAGTATATATCATACATATACATATACCTAGAACCCAACTAACCTCTTTGTTGGGGGGTTGACCTTCCATTTCAAGGGGCACATCTTTCAAAATATGGGTCATTTGGGTTCTAGGTATTCTTATCTATGCAGGTGGGAAAAATACATAACTCAACTGATTCAACAGACGTCTTCCATATGGAAACCTTTGATAGAAAGCCTTATGCGACATTGGATCGATCTATCTTAGCCAACTCTGTGTGACTTGTAGTCACTCCCAAACCCTAAGAATCCAACCCGAATTGTTGGGGCATTTTTGTTGGGGGGGTAAATTCCCTGATCCTAAAGGCACTTTTTCGTGGGAAAAGCTGGGAAATATTCCTAAGAATAACCATGGTTGGTAAGTTCCCTAAGTAGGGTTGTGGGACCCCTTCCAAATGGCCGAACTCCATGGCTTATTAAATGGGGGGTGATCCTAACCACTTACTAATTGGGATGATCCTCCAAGTAAGCAGATTTCGTTTTCCAGTCACCCTGTTGATTCGATCCTTTTGCACTGCAGGGGACCTTGTGTGCTGCTCATCACTGAGTGTGGTATGGGCATGCGTGTTCCTTTGAACAGTAAGAGGTGGGCCGGTTGGGTGTGAATGGAATATGAATTGATTGAACTTGTTGATGCCTCAACAAAAATTCCTGAGGGCTTTCACATACTCAAGGCCCTTCTTTTTCAGGAATTCACAGGCTCAAACCTGCATTTGTGGAGGGTTTCATGTTGGTTTTGAGGGCTAAAACCGGAACTTTGACATGTTGATCATGACGGTCTCATTGAGTCAATCCCATGCTGTTTGGGTAAATGTTGGGCTGATCCAAAAACATTGAACACAAACACATTGGACATACTACACACTGTTTTTTGTTGGTACTTTTTTATTGTGGTAAGTTATATGAATATACATAAAAACCCACAACTCAAAAAGAAAGTCCCGTAGGTTTTTTTTCAACCCCGAAAAACCCAAGCAGCAGCGGTCACAACGTGGACCCAACGCCCAACTCGTCTCCCAGGATAGGCCTCGCACGCAAAGGTGGCAAAGGGAGAAAGGTGATTAAGCCACTTGACTGACTCAAAAGGGTGGACCCCGAGCGGATCGTTTTGAAATGGAGTGACACATGGGGCCCCTATTTAATAGGGTGAAATAACCCCAGTTAACCATGTAGTTTCGGCCATTTTTATAGGGGTTACAACTTCATTAATAACTTATAACTATAGTAGGGGCCCACCTTGTAGTCCTTTTCTTTCGCTGGTGCGAGGTGAAGGGAGCGAAAAAAAATGTCACCGAAATTTCCCAACAGAGGAGTGCAGTATATAGAGTTTGTTAGGGATTGGCCTTAGGAAACGAAACCCCTCCCAATAAGAGGGTTGTTTTTCTTTGTTCAAAAAGGGGGAATCCCAAACCCATGAAAACCCTGAAAAAACTTGGGTCACTGGCGGCCTCCCAAAGTGTACATCAAACCGGAATCCTTTCAAATTGCTTAAACCTTGAGTCTGATGGGTAGTCCAAGAGAAGTAGTGGCAAGCTTTGTTTTGTTTGTTTGTTTGTTTGTTTGTTTTTTGTTTACATTCCTGACAAACACTGCTTGGTTTCAGTCACATCGTTTCTTTTCATGGCATGGTTAAACAACCATAAAAAACACAAACAACTACCAAACACGTTCCTCGAATTCATAGGTTTTTTTCGTTGACACTTTGTGTTTACCCTCCCTGAAACTAAGAGCAAACGCCCCTGAAGATTGGCCGAAGGCCTCCAAAAAATGGCTTGTCTCCCAAGCACCTTTTCTTCAGTGCTACTGTTGATGGTTCAGAAATCCGGCCATCCAGACCTGTGATGTACAAAACTTTGTAAATATAGTGGTTTTCCTCAACCACCTGTCAACTTGTTAGCCGGATTTCAGTGTATGCAAGTGAGCAATGAAAAAAACCTTGGTTAATGGGGTTACATAGGGGATTCTACTACCCAATATATGGGGATTTTTATAAGCCAATAATTATAAGGAATCCTATAAACCAACCAGTATAATGGAAAGTAAGAGATGTAGGAGGGTTTTTTTCGTAGCTCACTTGTTAGCCGGATTTCAGTGTATGCTAGTGAATCACCAGGGTGAATTGAATGCAGTAAGATGACGCCCCTAAGGTTGCAGGATGATGATGAAGTGGTCTCGGTGCGACTGCCATTGCCGAGGGGATTTTTGCTGTTTTTCAGCGTGGACAAATCCAAAGGTGAAAACTAGGATACATATATGGTCAAATTCTACGTTCCATAGATATTGTACATGTTAGTACGATATGTATGATTCTTGCATTTTTTTAAACATGAATTTTGTACATTATATTATATGATTATTTGCTGATGCTTGTATAAATTATGTCTTTCTTGCATGTTATGTTTTGGGAACTGTTTTATGAATTATTTTTTGAATCATTTAGTATATATGATCAATTATAAGATTAGAATTTGATAAGATGTCATTTGTATAGAAAACAACATGCTCCTTCTTTTTTCAGGAACCCTGTCTACTACAAAAGCCGCGACAAACCAACGAGTACAGCACCAGAAACCTACGGTACTCCTGTCCCGTCACAAGTCGAAGGCCTGTGTGGTCTCCGCACTTCAAGAGCCTGCAAAGCCACCAGCGGCGTCACTGGGACGTGACGATTGGGATGTCTACCCATGACTGGTCAACCTACCTATCCCCCTGCTTCAGAAATATGGCCATATTAGTAAGGGCTTATTAGATTTATTTGGTTTCCCTTAATAAGGACGGCTACTTACACCCTTATTTCGGGAGGGGGGGGGGGGTGGGGTGGGGTACGTTGACCAGCCATGAGAAGTTAGGTGTGCCTTGTGTTAAGGTCCCTTTCCCTTCCATGGATCCCATGGGACGTGGGTCACGTAGCCCTTTAGAAAACTACATGGAGGATTGAATTTGTGTGGTTAAATGTATAGGTAAATATACCATACACTGATCCTCTGTTTTTTAATAGTAAGTGAGATTGAAATATACCAGTCTAATGGATCCATCATGGGTTTTGATGGTTTGATGATGGGATCATTAGAGTGTCCATTGTGGGAGGGATCAAAGAATGCAAATCTATGGTAACATTGGGTGGTTTTGCGCTAATGCTGCCTTTATTGGGTTGGTAATATAGTGATCCCTCGAAAGGAAGCTGGTTTCCAGTAAAGGAAGGCATCATGAGGTTATACCAATTGTTCCTGAGAAAAGCAAACAAACGCCATGGGATGATCAAAGTTCCTCAATTGTTTAATGAACCTTTTTTGCGATGATTCTGTTCATGAGGTTATTTGGGTGTTGGTTTCAAATATTTGTTATTTTCATCACTACCTGGGGAAGATGAACCCATTTTGACTACAGTAATATTTTTCAATTGGGTTGAAACCACCAACTAGTTATTTATTTGCCTATCAACAGTTTGTAAAGTTTCCCGAATCGGAGAATCTGCCCCTTAACATGAGCTTGAAATGTCTCAAGCTGCCACATCCAGTCCATCCATTTTCAAGGGTATTTTCAGGGAGCCCAAATAATGGGACCCCTTTATGGTAAGTTTCCCATACTATTCCCATATCTTTAGGGATTCTTATGGGAGTGGTATGGGAATAGTATGGGAAACTATACCATAAAGGGGTCCCACTATTGGGGGTCCCCGAAAATCCCACTGACATTTTGAGAGCTTCATTCACCTTCAGCCAATCATCATTGCATGAACAATTTCAAACACCTCATAGATGTGTAACGCCCCCACTTCATTCCTTCCAAAAATCACACACAGACGCAATGCACACACACAGCATGATATTGACAAATCCTTTGCCATGAAATTCCCCTGAACTTGACAATCTATTCTTTAACAACCAGAAAATGAGAAATCATTAAACATAAAGTTACCTGGAAAACAGCTGTAGCTGTTAATTTCCATCAACTGGAAACCTCTAAAACCAGCAATCCAGTTGCATAAAATGGTACTTTCCTTTGTTTGCCAGGTATCTACATGAGCTAGAATACCTCATGGGTTCACTTACAAATAGCTGGTCAATCTACCCGCCTCTAATGTACCCCCCCCCCAAAATAATATAGCCTTATTGAGGGCCTATTAACCATTGGTTTCCCTTCATAAGGGACCTTAAGCCAGCCTTTATTTCTGGGGCGGGTACATTTGGGGGGGGGAAGGTTGACCAGCCATGAAGACTCAGGTGGCAACTTTATGCCAAAGAACACCTTGAAACTACAGAGGCAGGTCGATGTTTTGATGTTTCGTCGTTGTTATTTTTCGTTGTGTGAAAGGTTGTTGGTGGGGCTGGATGGGTTGGCTGGTGCATGTTTTTTTCAGTAAAATGCCAAGGGGGGTAATTAATTGATGGCATATTTTGGGTAAACTGAGTAAACTGCCCAGGGGGCAATTTATGTGAAGCAAAAGAAAAACATACTTTCAAAGAAACTATATATGACATATTCCACCGAAAGGAAATTGCAAAATCTTCGACTCAAGAGTGCCTTTACAAAAGGGGGATATTAGTTGGTTCCCAGGAGGGTACATAGAGTAGGACTAAACACTGGTGGTGCCCCTCGACATGATTTTGTCAGGTAATTGATTTGACCGCAAAATTAGGGGGGAAGATTTTGAAGCCAAATGGGTTGAAACCACCGGGTTGGGTTGAAACCACCGGGTTGTTCTGCCACCATCTACTGGTTAGCCATGCTTTACGAAGGCCGGGCTTTGTTGAACATCTTCAACCGCGCAAGGTTTGGGAACAACGCTGGTAATGATACTAAGCAAATGTACCTTCGTGACCCCTGGAAAAATAAAGCTTTGAAACCCTAAGACCCCCTAAAATCAAGGAAACGTGTTGTTTTTTGCTGGGATGTTCCATGAGCCCCTTTAAAACCGAGATTTTTAGAGGTTTTGAT
>DF245261.1:0-19247 GCA_000507305.1 Breviolum minutum Mf 1.05b.01 | reverse complement strand
CAGCAGTTCCTCAAACACTTAGCAAAGGTGTGCTAAAAAAGTGCGAAACGAATTAGTTTCATCGGGCCTGGATTTTACAAAAATGGGCTATCGTCTGAGTTTTTACATCAAAATGAGCGTTTTGCTCACAGGCGCCTCATGGCGTGCTGACCATGTAGATAGACCCTCTCATAAACTAACATAGCTGGCTGGAATATCACCATTTTTAGGAGGAGATACATCTTCAAAGGGTCCATTTTCCATTGCTATGTTAGCTTACCGGAGTCTATAAGATGTCTTCATTACAGTAAATAGTTACCAACCGCTTATAGCAATCTCAATGAACATCCATTGGCTTTTTTAAGAAGGGCAATCACACCACACGGCGGTTGCTGCAAGTTACGGGCAATGATGCCCTGACTCGTCTAGTTGATGGTTTCAAAACTATTGGTCAATGGGATTGGAAACCAGCACCTTTTTAGTCACTTATGCACTTCATCTCGGGATTCCTTTAGGATCCCAAAATCCACATAAGAACCACTTGCCTTGAAGTTTTACCCCCGCGAAAACTAACATGACTGGCTGGAAAACCCACCATGAATGAAGATGTATTTCCTATTGAAAATGGGGAGTTTCCAGTTAGTCATGTTAGTTTCTAGGCGTGTATAATCAAAATCATTGCATATGTATATCCGACCATCCCCACAAGTGAATGTTGGGGACAGCATTCCTGGAGGGTGCTACAGTTTTCCCATGTTTTTTGACGTTGGTGTCTCTTTTGGGGAGTGCTTCAATTCCAATATCTACACCCCAGAAATCTAGCATAGATACCAAAAATGGCCATATTTTGAAGGAGTCCACCTTTTCCAAACCATCATTTTGGGTATCCATGTTAGTTTTGGGGGAAGTAACTACTCCGCTGTTTGGTTCTAGCTCCCGAATGAAGGGTGAAACCGTGCCATCAAATCTTCTTCACATAAGTGACATCCCAACAAAAAAAAATTCGGCGACATGAAATCCTGGTTGGGCTAGAAAATATGAGATTCTTCAATTCATGGATTATTTCATTGAATAATTGCTTTCATTTCTGGGTGTAAAATTTCATCCTTCACATAAAATCAACCAACTGCAACTTGATTGGGATGGAGAACCAACCGTTTCTAATAATCCCTATCAAGTCCCAGGTAATTGTGAAAACACAACCTCATCCCAAACCATCAGGAGCCGTCAACGAAGCACCACACCGGACCAAAGGTTTCAAACAAAAAGATCTGATGGGACCCGGGTGGGTTCAACGATACCCATGTGACCATGCTCCAAGAATCATGACTTTATCAAAGGTTCAACTGGATGATACACTACCGTAGAACTTAGTTCCCCGAAAACTAACGTACCCTCTGAAAATCAATGGTCGCTAGTTTTCAGCAATAATGTCATGTTTCACCAGAATAATATTCCACCAATGTTTATTATGTATGTGTTCCTATGTTACACCCTAATCTACCCTTGTTTTCGTGGCGATTGTGTCATGTATTCTGACCATCCCGGGCCATATTTTTCCCCTCCGTTGAAAAATTGGGAGCCGGGGGGCATCTCATTAAAAAGCCTGTCACAAGCACGGCATCTTGAAGATCAACAAAAAACTGTCATTTGCGGCGTTCCGGGGGTTGACACTTTATCCAAGGGATGAGATGAATCCAGGAGTGTTTCTTGGAGAAAAATCTTTTGACATTCACCTGAATCCAATCTAATTTATAGGCTCCTTCTGCTATGAATAGTGGTTTGATTACGAACCAGGCTTCAGGCTTCCATAATGGCTCATAGTAATCCCTCTAATAGGAAGATTGAAATCCCTTCTTTGCGGAAAACCAAGCAGCCAGTTTGGCCCGCTTGTTCGTGAACAGACTCAATGGATTCAGCTGAACTGAACTACTGAACCGAAGCATTTGGAGGTTTTGCTGGAAGCTGAGGTTGCGATGATTTTTTGCTGCAACAGATACATCTTCACATCAGAAAGATCTTTTTTCGAGCATTTGACTGGGAGAACTTATGTCAGACACATCAAGGGTCGGAAAAACATGTCAGAACTTAATGGTTGGAGAAAAAAACGAAGGGTGGTCCCCGAATCTTCTCTTGAAATGGTGATTTGCCAACCTAATGGCTCTACAACAACAAAAATTACCTTCAAAAGCAAATCCATGATCATATCACAAGAATTCACCATCCTGGTTCGTTCGAACATTTCTGCCGAAAAATCGCCCTTCGCCAATACCAACCCCTCCGCGCATTTCGGCCCAGGGGCAAGGCCACGTCGCAGCAGGTGTTCCACCGACGTCTGGGCAGAGACCTGTCAAGTTCGCCATGATGCGCGGCATTGATGTAGCCGTAATGTCAATGGTTGTTTCTGGTTCCCTTAAAAGGTGGTAGTTGGCCTGTACTCCCCAAATTTTTCAGGTTGTACGACTTATATATATTGCCTTCTGGGCTACCTACCACCTTTTACGGGAACCAGAAACAACCATTGGTAGTGCGGCTTTTCCTTCGTCCCCATGTTTAACAGGGATCCTTATGTCATGGTTTATTACAATCCCCATATAACAGGGTAGGATTTCATCCCCTATATACCCTAAACAACCAGGGTTGTTTTTTTTTCATTGCTCAAATGGCAATGTGAGTCTACTGGTTGGTTGAAAAATTGTATTCCTAAAAATGGATTATGCGTGTATAAATCCGTAAGTATACTGCCCCAACCAAAAGCGAAAGCAACCAAGCCATTTTGTAGCAACGCTTATTCACCATTTTATAAGGTAATTACCTATCCTCAACAAAAAACCAGTTCTATGTCCTACTGCATGTGGTAGGCCTCATCCGTGGCTTCAAGGGTGTTGATGAAGCTGCTTTCACCAAGGAGCCGCTTGCTTGGTGTGCTGCTACGCTAAAGCGCTTTGCGGGCATGGCGCACAAACGGCACTGCGCAACTGTGATAATTGAAACCTGTCTGTATGTTCTCCTTTGGGCCCAAAGGTGAAAAGCACAGGGCTGCGGAAGGAGGGGCCAAAAAACGACAATGGCAACGGCTCGTCTTTACAATTGTTGTCAAGGAAGGCTCGTTGTGTCAACTTCTGTAGGATCGTTATATAAATCGGGTTCTGGGTCTACATATATTCGTATTCATTTATATATAGATACAAAGGAATATGCGTGTATGAAAAGGAGATATCAGTCAGCGGGAGCGTGTGTCTGTGTCCGCAATTTCGCTCTTTTTGATCTTTTTATCCGGCCGGTCGGCACTGCTGGGCATCAGCTGTGCCTCACCACGTAGGATGCAAGCGGCTGCTGGCGCGAGTTGTTCCACAGACACACAACAAGGCACAGAAGCGTCGGTGGGTAAATGCCATGGTGAGGACAGGCGGACGCAAGGCACCGCTTCGCTGGCCCATGGCTCGTATGGGTTGGGGCAAACGATTTGGGTGGATGGCGCCACTGTGCGCACGCCGTCTCCCAGCAGGTTCAGTAGTGCGTCGAAGCCCGGGTCTGGGGCGAGCTGTTGGTTCAAGTATGCCAGGACCATCCTGAACTTCAGCATCGAGGATGGCTAGCCCATTTTTTCCGCACCATCTGTGGTAGCACTCTTTGCATGGCGCGTGCGGATTTTTGAGGAGGTAATGTGTGTGAAGGCGGGAAAGATTTGGCCGTTGGACCGCCTGTCTCCTGGTTTCATGAAGGGCATCACCCTTCCCTCGAAGGGAAGGCCCTCCGCCCCAAAGCCTGGAATGTCAATGGCTTCTTCATGGATGGCCCTTCGAAAGAACATATTGGCAGCGCAAAAACAGCTACGTCCACCGTGGTCTCAGTGGAAGGGGCAATAGGTGGTGGGGGTGGTGGCACTGCGCTGCTTGCAAATCTGTCAGTCTCTCACAAACTCAACTCAGCACTCTTTTTTATCTGTGCATTTGTCTGTGAAACCTAGTTGGCACTGCCTGCAGGTTCACCAGCCTATTGTCTCTGTACTGGTGATTTCTGCGGTGGACCTCCACTCCCTTAGGGAGGGCTGCACCACTCAGATCTTGCCAGAGCTGTCTGTGGACAAGCTCTTTGTATCCACAACCTAGTTCCATAGGCCACTTAGTGGTAGGGCCACCCCTGAGTCCTTCTTGAAGGGCACCCAATCCAACTGGCCTTCTTCTTCTAGTTGGACGTCCCACATGGATCCAGTGGCCCACTACCGGATGCTCTGCCCTTTTCCAGGCCTTCATTTCAGCCCACACACATTCCACAGGGCCTTCCTCTGTATTCATGATCTCTCTGATGATGCCCTGCATCCTGCTTATCTTGAAGGCTGGGGATGTTTGATGCTTCGAGCCACAATCTCCACAAGATCCCAACATCAGGCACTCACATCATGCTCACATGCTCATGTGGCTACTTATGTCAACCACGCCAGGGGGAAATCGTGGACTCCCTGGTAGTGCTGGAAGTCCGAAGCGCTGCCAACAGAGCATAGCCGTCCAGCCAGGTGCCTGCGCTGCGGCATAGCCACAACGTCAAGCAACCAGGCTCCATGAAGGCACGCAGGGTAGTAAAGCCGGGCACGTGCAAGGCGACGCTCGGGCCCAGCTGCGGAAAATGATAGGATGAGGCGCTTCTGGTTTTTGCGACCGGAAAATATTGGTAGCGAGGAAAAAGACTGGCCCAGATTTTGGCCAAGTTTTGTTCATTTTTGGTAGGGTACCGAGTAGGAAAAATGGCCAAAAAAGCCGCCATTTTAGACATTCATTTGTTTGGGGAGGGCAGGAAATTTTACGGGTTTTTGCTAGGGTCTCCCCTACGAAAGATGTCAGAAGAGACGCCATTCTTGAAAGGAACCTGTATGGCCAGTCTAGATCTTTGTTCAGGGGCCAAATTTCCAAATGGCCCGGGCCCTTCCCTATCCTTTTAAATAAACAACCCACCACTGGGCGAACGTGGTCCACTCTCGAAAAACCACTCCCCCGATGCCTCCAAGCCTTTCTTTCCCGGCCGAACATGTACGGCTCCTTCCGGTTTTTTTCTCCAGGCGAAAGGTTGAAAAGGAAAATTGAAACAAAAACACCACACATTTAAACCCACACATCCCAAAAAAATAAACTGCAATAAGCTGACATAGTCTCACTGTCTCCAAGCTTGGGAAGATGAAAATTGCATATAGTTCCTTTCAGTCAAGATGAAACTCCTCAGAATTCCCCTAAAGACAGACTTTCTCACCCCACAAGGATTCAACCTTCGACACCAGGAGCTGGGACTTGGTTGCATGAGACTTGGCTTATGGAGAGAATGGTTGTCTACTTTCACCCTGATTTTTTATACGATGTAATGACCTGATTGTCTGATTGGAATAGGTATTTTACATATTTGATTTAATGACCTTAATGACGTGTAAGGACATGTAAAGGTTTATTTCGAGGATATTTCAAGATTTGTTCTTGAGGTGCACAGGTGGTAAGATACCAATTAACTACACAAAACAGCACCATCACGGGCAAGGTGTCCTTGTTGCATGTAGAAATTCTTGGAAAATTCCACGCAAACTCCTTGGGATTTTGGAGGCCAGAAATCTGAAGAAAATTGCTCAATTCAGACGCATTCAAGCCGCAAGGCTCCTGCAACACAAAAAAATCATGCAATGTAAATGTTTTTCGTCTATGTAGATGGATCTATAATATCTATAAAGTCTATACATATAAATATCTATCTAACTGTCTAACTTAGTGTTCATTTCCCAGCCAACAGTTGAGATCCTAAAAAACTCATCAAAATGGGCGACCCAGAACGGCAGATGCCTTGGCGAACAACAAGGCCAAGGGCAAATGAATGTTTTATTCATGTTTATATCACCACTACGGTTGACGGAAGAACTCCTGCTAACCAGTTGAGGTTGGTAGTTTATCCCAATATTTACAAGGCATTTTACATCCCAGGTGGTGATCGCCGGATTTCTGAACCATCAACCTATCACTGGCCGATCACCAGTTTTTCAAGTTAAAACCCATCCAAACCATGGACGCTTAACGAAAATCTGGTGTTCAGAACCCGTTTCGCAGTTCGCAAACCCGCCAGACTTTCCGGTCCCCCAAGAAAAGGCGAGCGAACAAACATCGGCTCATCGGCTGAAGCGAACGCAGCGACTTGTCAGGACGCGATAATCATTTGTCATGATGCATTCCCGCTGCAAAATTCATGTGTATGCGTATGTCTATGTATGTATAAAGTATTCATAGTATATACATGTTTTAAAAAATATACATACACGTGTGTGTGTGTGTGTTCTATCCTGAAAAATTCTATCGTTCAAACACTTTCAAGATGTGTAAACTAAAACCTTCATGGATCGGGTGGCAATTTTTTCCCTTCCAATATGTCAACCACTCGACATAAACACGTCCATCTTCAACCCAAACAACCAAGTCGCCCGTGGAAAAGCTTCCTGCAAGGCTTTCTAGGCCGAGCCCACAAATCGAGCCACTGGATGTGGGTTCCCATTGGGATGGTACGTTACCCCTACGCCCCCGGAAAATTAACATGACTGGCTCGAAAATCCCCATGTTTTTTCATAGGAAATACATCTTCATTCATGGTGGAAATTTCTATTGTCATGCTAGTTTTTTTTGGGGGGGGGTAAAACTCCTAGTTAAACAAGTGTTCCCGATGTACTGCCGCTGTCACATACTGACTTCCTGTTGGACAAATTCCCGCAAACCACTTGAGATACCCTTAAAGGGTACAAACCTTGCTAAAAACAGGGACACTCTTCATTGCAGCAAGGGGACCAACCTGTGGATTGATTTTAACCCCAAATTTGTGACCTTTCTTTCATCATCCCTGCCATAACAGACCGATGTCAGTCCCACTGATCCTTGTTGCAGAAGTGTTCAAAGATTGGTGCTAAATTTAAATACTTGTTGGGCAAATCCGGACTTGTTTGATCATGGAATACATGATTCCATAATAGATATGGTAGCTTGAAACCACCCCGTGGCTCATGAGTCATGGACCTCCTAATTCGGTATCATAGAATATAAGATACAATGAGAACTACGTAGTTACAACAGCAGGTAGAGTTTTGTCATCCCCCCCCAAAAAAAACGCCAAATCAACCCCACCCCTTGGAGCCCACTTTTTGTTGTTCCTTGATCAACAACCGAATTCTCAGACCACCAAAACTGCTTGCAACTCTCCATCCTTTTGCAAAGCACGAACAAAAAAATATCCCATCCCCTGAAATCCTCGTTTGATTTCCGAGATCTCCATTGCGGACTATAACCATTTAGGTCAACACTATGACATAGAATTTCAGAATTCTAATGACTCTTTTCTTTTTGAAGCCACCAGCCAACCATCTTTTTTGGGGGAAAAAGAGAGACCCATCTACAGTAATCATCTGCCAACCTGGCACCTAACAACCAAAACAAGAAACCAGAAAAAAAGCCAAGCTTAAAAGCGGAATCTGAAGTCACCCTTCACCAAAAACCTGAAAAAAGTTTCCCCCCTGGCCTCGAGATTGAACCACTCCTTTTAAGCCACAACAAGGCGAGTTCCTGCCACAAGAAAACATGGGTCACATCAACTTCCAGTTGGTGGTTGAACCAACCCATCTAAAAAAAATATCAAAAATCGTCAAATTCGGAGGAATCATTTCCCGAAGTTTTCGGGGTACCCTCCCTGAAACTACCATAGCCCTTGGAAATGGATGGTTGGAAGATGACATTTCCTTTTGGGATGGCCTAGTTTCAGGTGCGAACTGCTAGTTTCAGGGAGGATAATTTTCTTTTAAACAATGTGTGAGTTGCCACCATCTGGACAAAGTGGTCGTTCAGTTTCCGTTGTTTTTTTTTTCGAAAAGAACATGAAGCGGTCCGACCCGAAAAAATCATGGCGGTCGTCAACCTACCCCCCCTAGAAATAGGGTCGAATTTTTGGCCTTATGAAGGGAAACGGATGGTTGATAAGACGTTCACAAGGCCTTATTTCTGCGGGGGGGGTGGGTACGTTAGGGGGGCGTAGGTTGAGGTTCGCCATGACCCAATCGTTGGATGATATTGTTTTGGGGGGTGGGAACCTGAAACGGGGAGAATTCAACGTGGAATTCCCGTTCGAATTTGGGGATGTTTGTTTTAACATCTTTTTAAATGATTCTGCCTTCACAAGTTCATCCAGTATTATTCAAAGCTTTATGTTGGGTAGTTAACACTTTGATATATGTATATATGTATATATGTACCTCCAAGTATGTATATATAAACATGATGTATACCCATATGCTCATGTATATAAATAAATATATACATATATACACTATATTTAAAAATACATGTATGAAACATGTTTGTTTATCCCAAGTGTTTGAAGTGACTTTGCAAAAAAAAACTCCAATTTATTGGGGGGGTGTACAGCTTTAAGCGCAAGGCAATGATGGTTCCAATTCAGGGGCTGAATAAGTTGGGCCATCCTGGGAAGAGGTATAAATTCCCATGATCTCTGGCGAAAATGTCCCTATTCCTAAAACCGGGTGAAACATCATTTTGGGGGAAATCGGAATTCTCCATAGCTCTTCAACCGCTGTCATACATCGGATGTTTTTTTCGTTGGCAGCTTTAAAACCAAGTTCAATACATACTGTCCATCGTTTACTTCATTCGTACGTATACAAAAAGCAACATTCCTTATATGCATATAAAAAAGGCCATAATACATACCCATGGGATCTAGGTATGGCATATTCACCTACATTTACCATAGAAATCAACACTCTCCAACGAATCCATTGTTTCCACCATACCCTCACCGCACCTATCAACAATAGTGACCTCTGCTTTGAAACTGGGATATGGATCCAAGTGCTGCGCAGCAAAACGCCTTGGGGTGGAGGTATAAGGCAAGGATGGCACAAAGTGGCAACTGACTCTTGGAAAGATAAGCCTGGAATAAGGCGCCTTATTTAAGGCCTCTGTAGGGGTCTAAATATAACTGTGGAGGTGTGGGGGGGTAGTTGGTAGTTTGGGTTGGCGATTCCATGACTGAGCAACGGCAACAAAAACCCTTGGCTGACATTTCACGAAATCCTGATTGGTTCGCTGACTCGAGACCGTGAAATCAAAGATTAAATTTTATTTTACCATTAAATACCCTGTAACCCCCAAAAATTGAAAGGTTCGCCATTGGCTGAGTCAGTAGGGACCTGTATAGTTTATCATAATTGGGCAAAACAATTTTCTTTTAAAACAGCCAATAATCAGCATTTGGGTCACCGCTCACCTGGTTTGTTTGGCAAGTCACGCGGAGATGGGGGGGATCTTCTATGCAACTCCCTTTGCTCATCATTTTGTATTGAAGTTTGGATCAACAGATCCGTTCCCACAGGAACTGTAAGAACTATGTTCATCTACATGGGCCACCTTAAAAGCAGGTTTCGTGTGGCGGTTACCATCTACCCCATGACCCCCAGGTGACTACGTCATTTCAACAACGATGTTAAGCCGTAGACCCCAGGCTAAGGTCAAAAAAACTGGCACTTTTCTAAGCAGCGAGATTTTGAAAAAGATTTCATTGGGCTCCAAACGGAGGTACAATCTGGTAAACTAACATGGCTAGCTGGAAAATGGACCCAAATTGAAGATGTATTTCCTATTGAAACAATGCGGATACTCCAGCCAGCTATGTTAGTCTTACCAGAGGGCAGTAGGGAAATGCCATCCTCCACACTTCCAACGCGAAAGCGGGCATTTTTGTTCCCGGCGGCGAATGAAGTCACAAAAATGTATCCCCAAAGAATAATAAACGAATGCAGTAGTTCCTGAAAAACTGATAATTGCAAGATTCTTTTTGTTGGGGGAATTGGCTTGTTTTCAGGGGCCGGAACTCTTAGTTGTGGGGGGTTCGTTCAGATAGATTCCAAAGTGCTAGCCAGTCATTTTGCAGCGGTCCGCCGTCATCGGCTGCAAGATAAATGTCAAGACACAAAGTGGTACTGAACTCCACCCCACTCTCCTGGAGACCACCAGAACATTTCGAAATTTTGGGAGGATTGATGTATAGAATATGCGGAATTATCATAAGGTGTCTGAGGTTTGAGCTCATTTCCCTATTGTGTGCATCGTCCAATTTCATATTCAAAGGATTCCAGGATGGTTCTATTTCAATGTGCAAGTTCTTATCAAAAACACACCATTGAAATTTACCAGGAATAGCCGCATAGCCATTTTACTGAGAGCCAGGAATAGCCATTAGTATTTTTGAGGTATATAAATGGTTCAAGTTTCTATTCCAGAATTGAGAGCCATTTACCTCAAAAAATTCCACAGGGCAAATTCGCTCTTTTTTCAATCGAAGTAACCTCCCGCACAACGATCCAACTAGTGACTCTTAAGGGGATGCCAAAAAGAGAAGTTCAAATTTACACCCCTTGAAAATTCACATGTGGAAACCAAAAATGAACTGGTTAGTGGCTTCGAAGCAACCCATTTGAAAAATATGCTCAAGTCAAATTGGAAATCTTTTTCCCCAAATTTCGGGGTGAAGATAGAAAACATGTTTGAAACCACCACCTAGTGAAGGTTTGACAAGATGATCTTGACAGGTGATTTTCAGTCTCCAGCAGTTAATTTTCAGGTTGCTGCCGTTAATTCCCTGCCGGAAAGACTTGTTTCATTTAGGGTTATTTTCCACTGAACATTGTGCTTATGGGAGGAAGGGTAATTCATTTACAGTCCCTCAAAAAAGATCAGATGACTCAGGAAGGTACTCAATGACGCAAGGATGACAGTAAATCCCCTGGGATGATTCGGATCCCAATAAAACCCAGGTGTTCTCCTTCAATTCATGATGAATCACAAAAAAGAAACATCGTAAGCATTTGGAAATCATGACCATGATGATTATGCTGATCATGAAGAAGATGAATGATGATGGTAATAACAATAATGATGAAGATAATGGTGAAGATGATAATGAAGATGATAATGATGAAGATGAAGATGGAGATAAAGATAAACCGCTTCCATTCTTCGTTTAACACTGAAACCGCACCGTCCGTTGCACGCCCCCAAACGCACGCCCCGTTGCCCGAAACTCGTTTCCACCCACCTTGGGCCGTTCTTTCTCGACCAAGGCATTGAGGCCACCAAAGTTTGACCGACTGGAGGGAGATGTTGTTCCCGGCCAGGAAGGTTGGGATCAGTGGTAGTTGGAACACACCCCAAGTAATACCCAAAAATTATAGGTGAAAAATAAGCCATTAAGTTACTAACTTCCTGGAACAGCCAAATACAAAAAAAGGGTCCAAATCTTTTTTGGAGATGTTTAAGGACCATTTCTTGGGGGAGGACTTTTATTTCCATGTGATTTTGGGTGGATGTTTTTCTCCATTTCTTTTGGGGGATGGGGATTTTGTTCAATGGTTTGGGGGCATTTTTAGGGAAATTATGGAAAGGTAGATGCTTGGAGGATCATCCCAGTTACAAAGTGGTCAGTAACCCCCTAGTTAAAGGCCAAAACAAGGCCATTTGGAAGGGGACCAACCGCACCGAAAAGGGGACGAAAACTAAACATGGATAGGAACCACTTATTATCTGGGATGATCCTCCAAGTAACCCGTGAAAACTAAGATGTTCCCCAAAAAAGGGACCAGTTCAAAACATTTTTCATCTTCCAACCATGGATTTGCAGGGGTTGTGTTGGTTTGCCCGGGTGTAATACAAATACCCTTCAGTAAACTAGAATGGGTGGCAATGGAAACCCCATCTTTTCCAATAGGACATGCACATCTTCAAATGGTGGAGTCCATTGCTTTGTTTGCCGGAGGGCACATGAAAGGAGGATTGGATTGGATTAGAATAGAATGGAAAAGAATGGAATCCAATCGAATGGAATGCGGTGGATACATACAGTACTATTTACATACATGGGTACACCACATCCCCAAGATCTGGTTCATAAACTGGAGGAGTTGTATGCTTATTAGGTATAAAAAACCACTTCGGGGGAACTAGCCAAAACTTACGGGACCCTGCTAAAGGTGGAAGTTTTAGTGAGTAAAAACCCACCAAATTTCAAGGGGAATTCTCGGGTTTTTCATGGACGAACAAACCCAAGATTTGCCAAGTGAAGATGCTTCATTTCGCCATTGAAATCAGGGAGATGTTACCCCCGAGAGTTGTATAGGTCTTCTTGACTCTTTCTCACTCAGCTTGGTGCTTAAGAAGCAGTACAAGTCTGGAAATCTATGCATATGTTTCTTCAAAAGATTAAGAAGAGTGCATGAGAGTTGGAAAGAGAACAACTAGAAAAATTGAGTCAGACTCATTTCAAAAGACTTGTATACACCTTGGACATGCAAGATAGATACTAAAAATGATGGACCTTGAACTCCTTCAAAATATGGTAAGCCTTGCCATGTTTCAGGCCGTCAGGCTGTCCAAGCTTCTTCATTGATCTTGGAAATCTAAGGGTAAGCTCCCCGATGCAACCCCCTACCCAAGCGGTGGGGCCTTGTTAAGGGTATATTTGGTGTTGGTGGCCGTTAATAATCCCTGAATTCTTAATAAGGCCTTGTTTCTAGGGGGTGGCATTGGGGCGAGTACCCTAAGATTCTCATGAATTAAGCCATGTCACACAGCTTTTCCACTCGACTGGGAATTTTGTGGCAATGGCGATGCCTGCGACGACAGCTTCACGGCCGCAAGACTTGGATGCAGCTAAGAGATGGAATTTTTGAAAGGGATGTGTGGCTCAAAATTACACCATGGTCAAAGTACATGTCTAACAACCGTCCCCAAAAGGTAGGTTCATACAGGGCTTATATGGGTGTTTCCAAAAATAAGGGTACCCCAAAATGGATGGTTTATAATGGAAAACACTATTAGAATGGATGATTTGGGGGTGCCACTATTTTCGGAAACATCCATATAAACCAATACATGATAACTGTGCCACGCTTCCATCTACTTTTACCCTGGTGTAAGGCACCAACAATCTCAATGTTTTTTTCTTCAAAACCAGCATGTGTCTCGACTCATGTGTCTGTTGGAAGAAGTTCCGGAAGTATTCTCCAAATTGTGAGAAGCAGCAAACAATGGCAGAAACTGAAACACGGCCAAGTCAATTCTAGACACCATCTGTTCCTATTGTGCTTCTTGGTGCTGGCAAAAAACCACCCAAGAAACCAGGTCACCAGTAACCACCCTGAATAAGTACAAGATGCCAAAGATGGTTGGTTCAATGGAAAGACCCCCACTTACACAATTACTACATAATGAGCATCAGTATGATTGATAAGCCCTCCAAATGAGGCAACCCAAAAAACAGATTCAATGGAAATCCCAGAAATGTTGGCCCCAATTTTCCTCTCTTACCTTCCTCTCCCAACCTTTCCTTCACCAAACGCAAGTTCGTAGCTTTCAAGGCCAGTCTCCTTGGCTCCTTAGAAGTTTGGAGATTTTTTGTCACCCAACCACCTGGCGATTTTGACCGACCCGTCTTTTTTTTACCGGAAAAAGTGGGCCGATATTAATTACACTACCTAAAACTAACATGGCACCTGAAAATAGGCCATCCCAAAAGGAAATTAGGATTCCAACCATCCATGTTCAGGTGCGAGCTGTTTCATTTTCGGGAGGGTAAAATCGGCATCCTTTTCAAATCCCAAACTGGCTCGAAAAATGAGATCTTTCGGAAAATGACGATCACACAAATTCCCACGGATGAAAATGTTCTGTTAGTCGCGCCAGTGAATTCCGGCAGTAACAAAGGGGCCCCCCTTCACCGAAAAAACAAAAACGCTTGAGGTGATTCTTTGTGGTGTTGTCTTGAGCTATCTCTAACACCATGTATCGTTTCATTCTCCACTTTGTGACGTGCCTAGCGGGCCCAACGGTTGAGATTCATCAAGAAAATGGCAGTCGTGAAGGAAAAAAAACGCGGTTTGAGAAAAATCTGAAGGGACTTTTCAGCCACCTTCACTTGTTAATGGGAGAAAGAAAGAGCAAGTACAATTCTCAACTTAAATAAGCTCGAAAGAACATGTTGGAATCCTTCACAAACCACAGGCCCATGTTCAAATGCTGTTTCGGGATTCTTTTCTCGCTCAAACAAGCATGGCATTTGCAAGGTTGCACAATGGGTCCCAGTTCTTGTTGAATAACTCCAGGGTTGAAGGTTAAGGTTTGGCCTTCAATCAAAGCCCAAAAATCCCACAAAATCCAATTCAACTGATTACACTCCCTACACAAATATGGCACCTGCCAGGAATCTTTTTCCAACCATCCATTTTCAGGTGCGAGCTGTTAGTTTCAGGGAGCGTAAATCCCTAGCTCTCTATCATCTTGTGTTTAGCGACACACACTTCCAAAGCAATGGTTATTTTTCGGGGGGGGAGCAAAAAGCGCCCCAAGAAAGACTATTTTGCCAAGCTTGGCCAATTTCTATCTGCTCATCTTCACCTTTGACATACTGTTGATGGTTCAGAAATCCGAAACAAACCACCTGGAAGGTTTAAAAAAACCTGTAAATCATGGGATAAACTACCATCCTCAACTGGTGATTCTTCCATCAACAGGGCCAGCACCACTTTTTAAAAATCCACCCGGCAAGACGCTCTGGAGTCGGATGTCGAAGGTAACTCAATTTCCCATCTGCCTCTGATGCTGATGACCATCTCCAAACCATTTCCACCCACTCCCTGTTGTTAAGTAGTCAACGAAGCGACCATTAAAAAAACATGGACCCAAATGACTGTTTTTTTCGCAAATGTTTGGGTGGTTTTTTTGTGTCTTGGGGGAGGTGGATTGGCTTATTTTAATTTGTTCATAAATTTCGTGGCAGGTGTGTGTGTGTGTTTATATCAATATCTGTAAAATCACTGGTTGGATCCGCTGTTTAAGAACTTGGCGGCACAAATACTGATGATGGAAGAAATCTCGCAAACTACCTTGATAGCACCCAGTGGTGGGATAAACCGACCACCCAATAGCAGGTCAAACATGCAGTTCTGTTGCATCATCCATCCTTTGTGTGGGAAGTGAACGCATTAAGCATTCAAAAACTGATTTGTACAACCCAACCATTTTTTCATCCACTTTTTTTTAGTTCTAAGGTTTAACCTTGGGTGAATTCGGCCAACAAAAAATGGTGTCAAAAAAAGGTGAAGCTCCACCCAACCCTGGTAGTCGTCAGTATTCCTCCCCCATTCCCAAGCTTCAACGGTTTGACAAAGTTTCATGGTTTTCGTTTCGCTTCGCGTTTCGGGTTTCCGGGAACTCTGAGGGAAAACCCACTCAAACTCCTCCATAAGAAGATTCGGTCTGAGTAATTTTCCATCCAAAAATTCACGTAACATAAAACTCAACAAGCCTGAAACTTCCGGTCTTTGTGATGGGAGTCTCACTGTGAAAAGAGTGAAAATCATACAAGTTGGAAGGTGGCACACCTTGGAATTGCACTTTGTTGTGGTAGGACATCTCCCATTTTTTGGCTTAGCTGTCCCAAGATGAAAAGGGATAGTTAGGACAGTTTAACTTGGCAAGGATTTTGTTCACTTCCGTCATTATGGTTTCAAATCCGGAGATATGGGGTTAAAGCTCTGGAGAGACGGGAGAGAGTCCAAGGATATCCCAACCGCCACTCTGTGCCTTTCTCGTTCTCCAAAGTCACTACGGTGCCTCGTCTTGACGTAGCAAAAATGGTCGTGAAAAGACAAGAAAAAACCTTGTCCTGACTT
Source organism: Breviolum minutum Mf 1.05b.01 (assembly GCA_000507305.1). NCBI lineage: Eukaryota > Dinophyceae > Suessiales > Symbiodiniaceae > Breviolum > Breviolum minutum. Next base: position 3,520 of record DF245261.1, on the reverse strand, counting down.
TTGTGTGGAATGATCGCTACGACCATCATTATCATACGGCCATCATTATCACCATCAAGATCACCATCATCAACATCATCATCATCATCATCATCATCATCATCATCATCCTCGTCGTCGTCGTCGGCGGCGGCAGCATCATCATCACAATCATCATCACAATCATCATCACAATCATCATCACAGTCATCATCGCAATCATCATGACAATCATCATCATCATCATCATCATCATCATCATCATCATCATCATCATCATCATCATCATCATCATCATCATCATCATCATCATCCTCGTCGTCGTCGGCCGCGGCGGCAGCATCATCATCATCATCATCATCATCATCATCATCATCATCATCATCATCATCATCATCATCATCATCATCATCACAATCATCATCACAATCATCATCACAGTCATCATCGCAATTATCATGACAATCATCATCACAATCATCAGCACAATCATCATCACAATCATCATAATAATCATAATCATCATAATCATCATCACAATCATCATAATAATCATAATCATCGTCTTTGTCATCGTCGTTGTCATCGTCGTTGTCATCGTCGTTGTCATTGTCATCGTCAACAACGACAACAACATCAGCATCCATATTGTCAAGAAAGGACGAGGAGGATGATTCTCACCGCCAATAATCATGTACATTAGATCATATTAGATCTAAATCATCATGGACGTTCAACAATCTTCTCCGCATCTCATTTGACATTAGACCCTTTTTAGTTCTTGTCCACCCCACCACCCCACACCGAACCGTGTATGCCTGTCTTGCCATTCAGCTCGGGTTGACTCTGTAGTCCATAGATCTCTACCTGAACCAGGGGCGCTTGCGGGGAAGAAGCCCATCCACTCCGAACTGCCACGCAACTTCCACGCCATATGTGGGATACCCTCCAGGGAACGAGTCCATATCCCACCAAAAGGGAAAAGGAAAATCATCTTCAAAAGTGTCTTTGGATGAGATATGTTAGTTCCCTGAAGGGTATGTTACATAGGAGGCTAAACCATGAAATGGCGGTTGGTTGATGGGATCTTGAAATCAAGGGCTGCTGAAATCATGGTCCTTTACCAAAAATGAAGTTACAACCACCGAAGAACGAACCTGAAACCTGAAGCCATGATTTCGGTTCATCTCCTTTTGAAACGGGGCTGTACTACCAACGCGCCCATTGATAGAGATAGAAGACTAGGCATAACAAAACCAATTGGAAAGTCTCCTATACAATTGTCCATCTGGATGTTGAAAACCAAATTGTAACGGTTTATATGGTGCGTATCGTTTGCAATGGTTTGCATCTGTCCAAATCTATCTTGAATGACAAGGCAGACTAAAAGGAAAACAAAGAAAGCATCCAAGATAAAAAAAAAAAAAAAGATTGGGATCACTTCATGTATATTCTAGATTCCAATCATTCAATCCAATAGCTTTGGCTTTGACTATGTATATATATATATATATCATAATAATAATATTGATGTACGCGTCTATATAAACGGAATACCTGGAACCCCCCGAAAACGACGATGTGCAAATCGGGTTGTTTCATTGCCGAACCAAGGAAAACGAACTGAAAGATGAAAAGAACTGCAGCAAAGCAAACAACGAAATACATGTGTTGAGGGGGTGTAACCCTTCTTAGGATGAAATTGGTTTTCATCTATGATATCTGATATGTAACAAGATACATCCAGATTCCATGTATCTATCCTCTTGATGACATCTTTGTGACTCTGTAACTCTGCTAAAATGACGGTGGGAAGAGTACTTTCCTGTTGGGAAGGTGACTTTTCAGGGGCGAACTGTGAAACTTCGGGAGGCTAATGCATTAACGCAAAATTGGTGGGATTTTCCAACGCCATATCACTTTGACCAGATGTTCCCGAGTTTGGTCCATTTTTGTGGTCCATACTTCACGGATGATCTTCCCAAGTTTCTGATCCGGATTCCATACGAAAAACGAATAAGGGGATTTACAAACCACCAACCAACCGTTTGGATATGTTTTTGACTTCGAACATGTCATCAACCAGAAGAAACAACATGTATGATCGTGCAAAATGGCAAAATGCAACAGAATTAGGATTTGTGTTTCACAAAATCCTTAAGTCAAGCAGCTATTCACACAGAATTCCAAAAAAAAACAAAAAAAAGGAAAATCACATTCATCGAGCATTTTCACAAAAATATCCCCTCAAAACAAAATCAACGGTTGACCATTTAGTGGGGGAAACAAGGCCGGTAACATCTTTCTCCCACTTGCGGCAGCACCAAAACCCAACGACCACATCCCCTATCAAATTCTTCGCACCTCAAGACCGAGGCACAAGGCTTTGCACCAAGAGTCCTCGGGTAACGACGACATCAAGGAGCGATCAGTTTACCAACATACCCTGAGGTCGGAGCGAATCCTCCAAGCATCCCCGAAATCAGCTCCCAAACGATACTTGAATTCTTTCATAAACTCTTGAAACTGAAAGTCTGGGGTAGGAGTCTGTTGGAAAATTCTTAGAAATCAAAATGTTGGAAGGAGAATTAAAAAACGGTGACCTTCAAGAATAAATAAATGACAATTTTGCAGGCAAATAGGGAAATAGCATAAGGACCAATCCCATACAATTTTGGAATCTCTTTTGAGGGGGATGACAACCTCCAGGAAATTAAATGATCACGTCGACCCTAAAAATGATGGGACGGCTGGAAGAGGAGGTTCCTGCTTCAACGAGGATTTTTGGTGTCCATGTTAATTTCTTCTTTACATATCCCACCAAACGGGAAAGCCAGAAAAATCATCATCTTCAAAAGGTGCCGGCTGGTAGGGGATATGTGAGTTCCCTGGAGGGTGTATGTTTTTTTGAATTGGTGTATTTAAAAAAAAAATCCGAGCATCAAACCCAAGGCGATTTAATGTTTTTGGGAAGTTTCATGTAAATGATTCCTATCGTGCCATGTGACCCTATCATTGTCCAATATGACTGAGTCTAGAGTCTAAAGACCAAACGATTGGGGGGCAAAGATCCAAATCATCAAACCAAAATCCATCCATCATCATCATCATCATCATCATCATCATCATCATGCTATATCACCATGCGTCTAAACCCGCCAACGTGGGCAATGTTTGGTCTTTAGACCTTCTGGGATTTTGGCAATACTCACCTTTTGAATCGTTGGCATGTAGCAATAATCTGACACAAAAATGAGGAAGTTGCGACTTTTACCAATGGATGTTCAGCATGTTGCAATCAGTTATGGGTTTAACTATAGCAATTCACCAACCCAAATGTTCAGGCCATGTTTGGGTCGGTTTCCTGAACCATTTCACGAACCATTTTTTACATGAGGGACCCGTCGATTTGGTCGTAAATCATCCTTATAAGAGGATCATCTTGTGTGGGTGCCGGGGTTGATCAATTTCCTATACTTGGGGATAAACTCAAATGGACCTTGAATGATGGAAATCCTTATGAAATTGGTATATAAACCTC
>DF245260.1:0-19468 GCA_000507305.1 Breviolum minutum Mf 1.05b.01 | reverse complement strand
CATAGGCTACTCTAACGGAACCCCTGGCACCATAACCCTTCACTAAAAAGGGATCTATACATGATAGATCGTACTCTGAGTCTCTCTGAGTCACTCTAAAACCACTCTAAACCACTCTCAATCACTCTAAAACCACTCTAAACTGATCTAAACCACTCTAAACTGATCTAAGTCTACTCTAAAACGATCTAAACCTAAATTCTACTAAATTTTGACTGTTTTCATGCTCTAATCTGCTCTAAACTTTTAGAGCTGGGGGATAGCATCGGAATCAATCAGGTGTTGGGCATGTTACTGATGTTCCATGGCTCAAAGTTGTTTCTTTTGTGGCAGCTATGTCTGCCACCAGTGTCACTGATTTGTCCTGGCACCCTTCAACTTTGTTGGCCGTTTCTGGGCAACATGTGAAAGTATGGTGCTCGATTGACGCCACTAATGAGTGGCAAAGTCAATGGTCAGCTATTGATCTTTGGTTCGCATCCCGTTCAGATCCAGAAGCTAGAATTTTGAGGAGTGAAAGTGATGTCAACAGTGCTCGTACTTCGGATTTGTTTTGGTATTTCTGTTTTCAAGGTTTTCATTTATCACTAAGACTACTGCTAGCAACTAGTTTGGGATAGCCATTTGAGACTTTGCTCTATAATAATTGAAGGGGGAACCTCGTGAGGCGCTCTTTTTTTTCTGACTCAAAGCATCTCAAATGCCAAGGCGCCATGTTGAACAAGCGGACTGGTTCTATCATTGATGTGCATAAGCTCCTTTGGCCTGGGGTTATCCCCAAGATTCTGACTTCTGTACGATCAGTGTACCAAGCAGATACTTGACTGACTTCACCCAGTAATAACTTAATAGATTTAGTGAAGGGTTATAATGATGATGGTGCCAGGGGTTATGCCAAGGGATGCTATGAATAACGTGCAAATCGAATCTGTAAAGTTTATTCTTAAAGCGTACGTGGCTACCCCCACTTTATCTCAATGGACTTGACTTAGATCATGATGGTGATTCAGGAAAGGTTCTGAAATTGATCATCATGATAATTTCCATTCCTACTGACTATTACCCCTCCACTGCCTGCCTTTTGCCAGTGCACACCCTTCAGTGATACTCTACTGAACAACTTAGGAAACCCCACAAGTGTTCAATGAGAAGACGTGGCCTACATCCATGGTGATTGCAGCAATTACATGGAACTTGAATCAACCGAGAATGCCAAAGAATATTCGTTTTAATGCCTTTCGCTTTTTGGATGGGTTGATACGGTTGGCAGCAACGACAGGGAAATTTAACATCACAGTTCAGACCGAACTGCCGGGAGTCTTGGGAATGAATAATATTCTTCATTGGAAATACATACATAACCTTTTGATCGGATCCCTTCTTTTTAATGAATTTGAAGTTTGACATGACAAGTTTTCAAACATTTCAATGCATAGAATGGAACAATGAGTGTCGTGTTTTTTTTTTCAATTCAATAATCCGCTTTCACTGCAAACAAGGATTGGCGCCATTATTGACATTTACTTTGCCATCAAATCATTTCTTCCCCTTGGTATGGCTTATTTCTGGGCCTCCTGATGGCCCTGGGCGGAACCCTAATCCTGTTTTCAATGCATGGGCTTCTGATCTAAATGAGTCCTGTCTGAATCATCCCTGAATAGACAATTTTGATAAACGTTTCCAGATCCGAACTCATTATGACGAAGTGTATTAGTCTACTTATTCAGATTCTTAATTATTTTGCAGGGTCCAGCGTCTTTGTCCTGCCTGCTTAACCTGCCCCTTCAGGATCCAGACAAGCCGTGGATTTCCACAGACCCTGACGAGTCCAGTCTGGCTTCTGTGATCGCATTTGCATTGACATTGGGTCGGATACTGGGCTTATTCCTACCACATTGATATCGTATCAGCAATGGTTAATCAATCTTTAATTGCAATCATTGTCCGTACCCAGTTCAATAATACCAAATGAGCAAACACATCAGTCAGACATGGACCGATGCCTAGGAAAGTGCATTCAGATCGACTGTGTAGACTTGTACGTGATCAAGCCTTGTATCTGCTGACTCAGCTGGCAGTGTTCCTTGACCCTAGGCTGCAATGGCCAGCACATATTTGATAATATCCATCAGTAAGTCTAATTAATTAACAAGCAGTAACTATATGTATCATCAGGTTTTTCCAAATAATAAAGTAAGTAGTAAATTAAACTTTGAAATCATGAAGGTTAACGACAAACAGTCGAATAACTAAGGACAGGCATCTGACTGAATTTGCTGACCTCCAACCCCGCCGGCGGAAGAAAAGCCAAGCTCTCACATTGCAAGAACGATTTGATCTTGTGAACAGCATTTTTACTGGAAGGCCAGGCGGAATGACGCAATCACTAAAGATGTCAGACTCAGACATACTCAGACCATGTTCCAAACCAAATACCTGCCAGCCCGCACTGCCAGTAATCGCTGCAATCGACAGGTACTTCACTATTGGGAAAGCTTTGTCAGGGTTCCACCTCAATATCGCGCATTCTTACTTGTCCCAATGGGCTATGGTTTCCAAGCTGCAATAATTAAATCGTACAATTATAAGTACAATTATGAATTTTATGTGTAAACCATCCAAACACTGATTGACTGAGACTCAACATCAAAACTAAGGGAGACATCAATCAGCTAGTCAACTATCGACCTTCAATCAGTTACTCCATCAACGACTTAATCAACCATGAGAATAAGCCAATCAATTTCCATATGACTATCAAAACATCAAAATAAATCAATATTCATTCAACTCCACGTTTGAAATCAAAATCATTCAATGAGCCTTTTAGCCTGGCTGCCAGGTTGTATATTTGCGCAAGTGCAACATACTGTTCCGCACATGCAACTACATGCAGGCCAACATCGATCATGTCATGTCACTGGGTCCTCTGGGTTAATAATGGTCCGTGGTATTTCATTTTAAAATCATGATAGATTATAGTACTGTCGAGTCTACTGGCCAGACTGGCCTGTTTTGCAAAATTGAATTGATTGAATTGGCATTTAACAATAAACAAGTGTTACCAACTGGTGACCAACGGTTCTTACATGTTGTCAGGTGTCATTTGATGGCAGCACTGTCCAGAAGGTTGCGACTGAAGCCTACAAATTCCACAGCCTCTTCACTGCAATTTTTTAAAAAAAATCCCGCAGTAGAACATGTAGTTTAATACGTTATTGAAAAACATGACTAAATTACTAATTACTTACAGTGAGTTGATGCTAGGCCACTCAGACTTCACATGTCCAACCTCTTTGTTACATGCTGCTGGTAATCGTCATCACTACATCAATCACCAAGATCTCATCATCATCATCATCATCATCACCAAGGTCATCATCATCATCATCATCATCATCATCATCATCGCCATCATTATCACAATCCCAACATGTCACTGTCAAGGTCCTGGTCTCAACATTGGAGCCTTTGGACCACCACTTGCAACTTGTCCTAGTCCAGTGCTGCAGGGACAAGTCGTGGGGGGGTGGATGCCATGCCATCAGTTTGGATTCGTTCGATGTCTTAATAATAAACTGCTGACTTCTGATTCGAAATGTATCATATACAGTACACTTTGACTCAAGTTGTTTAAATGAGTGAAGCTGTCTTGTTTCAAGACTGACGAGTCACGTCAATGCAATGCTGCAAGTAATATTTATCAATTGTCTGGGTATTTTTCGAATCTACCATTTACTTTGACAAGGTTGACTGACGACAATATTATTGAACACATACTTCTTCAGATGATTAGTCCGTCCTGTCCAGCGCTGACAATGGCAATGGCCGCTTCAAGCGACAGTTGCATTCCATCTTCTGAATCAGAGTGCGATGACATTCCTGCAACGCAAGCATCTGCACTTGGGGAGGACTGTTACTGTACTGTCTGACAGATGAGATTGTGGATTTGCAAATATCTTTCAGACAGACTGAGTCAGTCAGACTAGACAATTTCAAAGCAAAGCAGTCAGAGTCTGAGAATATGAGTTTCTTTGTCAAATTTCACTGCAATGGAACTGACTGAACAAACTCTTAAAAAAAGTCTGAATACAATTGGTTTTGTACTATCATTTCCAAACTTCAGTAGCCAACCCTGCCACCACGCCTAACTTGTCCCAGGATCATGATTGGTCTCGACTGGTTGATGCAGCTGCCGGGATTTCATCGGCCTGGGATATCGTGCATGGCGAAGTTCCACCACCAGTTCTGAAAGCTGCTTGGTTTTGGTTTGGGGACTGGCCTAATTAATTCAAAATTACTACAAGCTTCAAAATGTACTCACTGACTTTAATGGTCAGCTCATATGTTATAAAAAACAAAAACTAAAACTGTAGTATAGTAACCATAATAATAGCCTATCATAAAACAGTAGTTGTTTCTACTTCAGCTTTTTTCAGACAGTCAGTGAATAATTTTACAAATCTTTACGTTACACTTTTCTCACCAAAATTATTATTCTCATCCACTCTGAGGAATCATGGCTTGCTCAGGGCACTGGGGCATCTTCATTTTGCACTGGTTGTGGCACCGCTGAAATGTCAAGGGCTGTGTTGCAAAAGGTAGTGAATGAATCAGGAAAGGTTGAGTTCACCATGGATATCCCCACGTTAGCCTGTTGGGATTCTTGGGATTTGAAGTGCACTACGTTTTTTTCGATATACAACTTAACTTGATGATTCACTGATTATGATTTTTAACTGGTGTTTGATGTTAATGTTTGTTATGTTTGATTCCTTACTGCATAGAATTCAGAAATCTGATCTGTCCCATCAAAGACTCAGGAAATCAATGCTGCAAACAGATCATTGATTGCAGAAAACCTCAAGTGGTGCCAGCAAGTATGCGGAGATGATCCCATGAATACGTGTATATTTGGGGATGCGTGTGAGATTTTACCACATGGTACTCTTTCTGGACTTACCAAGTACAGTGCTAAATACGAAAACGTGAGCCAAGTTGACCACATTGCCAGTTTCGGGTCATGTGCTACTCATGGTCGAACATGTCCTATTGAAAAGCGTATGTCCATCTTCTGCGTGTCGGGATTGCCTTGCCCTGACATGTCAACGTGTGGGAAGCGACTTAAGAGGGCAGGTGTTACTAGTAACGTCTACCTCAGCCATGGCAAGTATCATGAGAAGCACAGAACGCCGCTACTTTTGATTGAATGTACCCCTGACTATTGGTAGCAAATAATGCAATTGTTATTTGTTTTGTGTTTGCATGTTGAATGTGTCATATCTTTTTTGATATGTTGAAATCCATAATGACATAAATATAATTCATGTCTTGTTTGAATTTCAAGTCATGACATGCTACTACATTGTTACATCTGTTTTGGAGTAAGTAGGGAAGAATAATATTATCAGAATTCAAAACCAACCAAATTATTAGATTCACGCAAAATTCCCACACACACACACACACCTGACCTTTTAATCCATCATCCGTCCAAGGATCTTGACATGGGCATGATGGAAGATTCGCATCCAGGATATGAGATGTACCAAATGTTCTCAGAACCTGCTTGTCACGGTTATGCTGGCACAGCACGGAGGAGGACATGGGTTATTGCTGCACGTGGTGACCGTTCATCCTGCTTAGTAGACCCATTTGAGCTGAATGATACGATCTCTCAATGGTTTAAAGACAATATTCAGTGCCAAGTGCAAGACTATCTTGTAGCTTCAGCAACGGAAATCATGATGGAATCTTCAATGGTGGCACGACAAAGAGGGTTGCCAGCCTTTGTACCTGGAACAACACCATTGCGATACTTGCTACTACCAAGAGAGGATCAAGTTCGGGCTGAACTGGATAGCAAGTACCATATCCAATATGGGCAATTACCTGAGGATAATCCCAACTTAGTTTATTTTTTGGGTGATTCCTCAGACTGGTGTTCCTGGAGTGCCAAATCTGGTATGCTGCCAACATTTAGACTAAACTCGAAGACCGGTAAATTTTGGGTTCCATCCCAAGGTCGATGGCTTACGTCAAAGGAACGTTTGGTGGCAATGGGGTTCCCCTGCATTTCAGAGATAGCTAACTCGATGGGGGTACCGGTGATTGGTGCTGTTGACACACAGAGAGCTGCAGACATCTGTGGCAATAGCATGCATTTCACAACAGCAGCGATCATGCAATTGGTCGCTTTGTCATCATTCGGTCCGATGTAAGCAAGCGATGATTTATATACCACCAAACTTCAGTGAATGACTAATAATAATGTAATGTGATTGATTGTCATTGATTCTTTACCAGGATGACTGATTGGAAGCACCGGACCATTAATTCATGGAGTCAAGTACAATCTCAGAAAGCTAACGACCTTAAGTTTAGTCAGACTGAACTTGAATGTTTTGTACAGATTCTCACCCTAGACTCACCCTGCCGGCCCCTCTAAAATTAGCGGCAATGAAGTGCATACGTTGCATGGTGTCAATTAATTTGTTGAATCATTGAATGCACAAAACCAAACGATAGTCTTTATGCTGAGTCGGAGTTGTTGATTGTTACTATTAATTCTTGAATTTCAAACACTCAATGAATTTATTCTGATTGACGGATTACATACTGAATGGCTAAGCCTTTTTCCCAGCATCAAGTTGTCATCGGGCCCTCTCAGCCAGTCCTTCCAGTGCAGTTGCATCACCGATGGCATCTGACCTTCCGTTGACCTGGGATGGACAAAATGGTTTTGTTGATGCCGGGGTGGATGATGATCAGAGGAGTGAAACATCACACCCCCCGGTCAGTACTAGTGGACGATCAGCCAAACGTAAAGCAGCCCCAAAGTCAGACGCCAGCAAGCGGCGTAAGAAAGCTGATGAAGTGGAGTATTTGTCTACCAGCTGCACGTGTTGGCGTAAGACACCTGAACCTTTGATAATATTATGGTTGGCTAGTTGAAGTCAAGTTTTAGACTTCATGTCAATTACTTTTGTACTTAGACCAAAAATCTAAATGTAAATGAATGATGGTGTTTGTCATCTTTTTTAATTGCAACTTACACCTTTCACTGTTGTTTGTTTTTGGTCTTGTAATATTGCTAGTATCCCTAAGGAGAAGTATTTGAAGAAGATTATGTCTGAGACGGATTCGGTCAAGGCTGGAATGAGCTATTTGAACGAGCTGAACAGTCGTTCCATCCGCCTGGCTTTCATAGGCATGTACCGCAAAAGCCCAACTGCGCCATTGGACACGTTTCTGCGTCTTTTGTTACTCATTTTTTTGGGGGGATGATCTATTAAAATTTAGCTGATGTAGTTATAGTTAAGTTTTTCTTTGATTTCAATGTCAACATTTCAATCTGATGCTCCGTCCCAAGAAATGAATGTTACAATGAGACAATCTAAACCATCCCTCGTGTTACTAAGGTTCAACCTCAAAGACCTTACAAATGACCTCAAGAATGAATACATTCGTTTGGGATGTCCATTGAACAATTGCTCCCTTGCAGAACTTATTCAGAGGGTGGAGATTGAGCTGTCCCGCAACACAGTCTTCCGAATCATGACATTAAGATGCTTGTCCAAATTCAGTGTGCTACATTACTTTCATAAGTATGCAAACATGAATTACTGCCAGCTAAACTGGCCATTTTAACTCATTGCATGATCATAAATTATTTTCAAAAAAGTAAGAACTGTCAGTAGTATTATAATTAACAATCATATCATTCACCTTGGCCCAGGTGATGGTCAAACGATGATCGAGTCAGGCGGCATCGTCAAGCCAATGCCAGCACCAGCAACTGGTGCATCCTGGGTGGTGGACAAAAACAGTGCAGGAATCCCATATGTCACGGATGGCACAACCAAGAAGTGGTGTATGTCTTATTTTCAAGTCACACCAAAGGAACCGGGTGCCTCATCATCCCTTGGGGAACTACCTTCACTTGAAGTTGATGGTGACAACGGACCACCCCCCAATAATAATACTCCTGCTCCGATTGCTACATTGCCTGGTAAGCTGACATTCTTAGTAAATGTTGTTTATATCTTCAGATTTAATGTGTTCTGTTTTTTTGATTTTGAAAATTGTATGTGATTCTGTGGGATTCATTTTATTTTCATTCATATCAACCATAAATATTAAGGTGGGACTGAACCGGCTGCTCCTGCTGTTCCAACAGTACTTGGTGATGGGTTCATTGAGGGTGTGCACAAGCGTGTCCCTGTTTGTGCCTGCAAGCTGGAGAAACCAACATGTACAACATGCAAACAGGGATATCATGAGGTCTTATTGCTTGGACGTGCGCCACAGTTCAAAGTCGTCCCATTGAATCATACTACCCCGACGCCAAACGAGACCGCTGCTGTTACTACTGCTACGACTACTGGCACTGGCTGCTTATCTAGATATCCACGTTTTGAAACAATGTGTGAATTATAACCTGAAACATTGGTAAGTAATAATAAGCAGGTTGTAAATCTAATACTTAATAATCCAACCTTCAATGATGCACATCAGCCCATCATTTGGCCATGACACCCAAGGTTCCACAGCACCGTTGCCACCTTTGAATCCGGATGCAGCGGCAACAACCACAAGTGAACCAGGATGGAATGGTACATTTGGCGGGTCGGCGTAGTGTGGTTTACTGGTATGAAACAATAATAACTGAAGTCAGTGACAGCTGAATACCTAAATTTATATGGATGTAGACTTGACTGACTTGAAACAATAACTATGTTTTTTCAATCTTCAACTTAGAGTATTTCATGCATATTGTTGGACTACATGGTTGGTGATATGCAGGAGCTGCTGGAACTGGCACTGGTGGAGTAGAAGTTGCTGCTGGAACTGGTGGTGGTCCACAGGGAAACGGTAACATGACAGGCATTAATCAATTCAGCTGTTGCTCTTCAGAAAGAAAACGGTGTTGAAACCAGTATTGAACAGCATTTGCCATGTCGTTATATTGAAAACAAGTTTGTCACATCATTAATTATGAATATGAATTAACGTAGTCATCCTGTTTTCATGATATTGCATCATTAATTCGATGGTTGTTAATCACAATGACGTCAATCCAGTCAGGAAAATTCAGAAAATCATGTGTTTTCAAAACATGACGAAGTATATAGGATTTGTTGACATTGATGTGAGGTAGTGGTTCAAGTACTCCTGCTGCGAAGTCACCTGCACCATCAGGCCTGACAATTCATTTCCTACTTTCCCATGACAAAACCAGTACCTGTCAGTTGAATTGACGTAAAACTCAACCAGATCATTTCTCATTCACGTTTTTTTTTTAAATGAACTGCATTGAACCGATTCACTGGACTCCTGATAGGGTAGTGAAGATTTTTTTTATTTCGATTAAATTTTTTTTGCAAATAAAAGTAGCATCTATCAAATTCAAATAACGTTAAATTCGACTCAAGTGTTGATCACTGTCATTGTAGCGGTTAATTTAATTAGTCAGATCCACCTACAACGTATGCCTCTTGCACAGGCCAAGCGGCTTTGCCAAAGGCTTCGAATCCTGCAGCATCCATCTTCGGCAAGTCAGCTGGAAAGTCTTAAAGTGATCCTGGGTTTTGAGTGCGATGCAGTGCGAACAAGGTCACACTAAGTCACCTTCAGTTACCGTAAAGAAGCACCCCGAGGAAATAATATTTTTTTGGGGGTTGGGGGTGGGCCTGGAAAATGGTTTGAATACGTCAGGTGAGTGCGGCTAGAGCAGCTCAGAGTAGATTAGAGTAGATTAGAGCATTTTAGAGTGGAAGGGTTATGCATACCTGGTTTAGGTGGTGAATTGCAGGTTCCAGGCACCCCCCAGAGTACCACTCTGACCCTTTTAGAGCAGTTTAGAGCATTTTAGAGTTATGTATGCAAATACCCCCCAATATAGCACCATTAAAGTCTTCCTTGACTTGATTCACATCGACCCGTGTGGCTTAGATTGCACCGACCGACACATTGAATCTGGCTGATCATACTATACCTGGAAAATTATTGCGATTCAAAATTGAACTGAATGAATGAGTTGATGAAATTCATGTCTTTTTCACATTTGGTGGTTACCTTTAACAACAACTGTTGCATCATCATCATCATCATCATCATCATCATCATCACCATCACCATCATCATCATCATCATCATCATCAGCAGCAGCAGCATCACCATCATCATCATCAGTATGACAGCCAGTGCGTGACCATCAGTCATTCAGACATTGCAGGACAGTCTGATGGCTTTGTGAAATTCGAATTGAGATTTCCCGGGGGCATTGAATGGGACGGCCATTGACTTGTAAAACCACCATCATCATCATCATCATCAACTTCATCATCAATCATGTGTTTTGTTCTTGGTTAACCTTTAGTAGTTTTAGTGTTTGAACTTGAATCCAAAAACATGGCTTTTCCATGTAGCTGGAATGCTACTTTCCAATATAACATGCCAGGGAAACTCTTGACTTGACGACGCCTGCCAAAAAAAAACATGTGACATGTCAGTCAGTGTCATTACTTTATAGATTGACAATACATGTATTAATATCGTCATTATTATTATCACGATATCAAATAATCCATCTGAAACCTGAACGTGTTGGAATATTATGTGTTGATGTACTGTCGGCGGTGGAAATCGTTCTGTTTTGATTCTGGGTGAATGAAAGAAATCTACTCAGTATTATTTTTCAACATTGATGAGAATCAAAGTGATGTGATTTGAGATGATTCCTACTACAGAATCCGAATACAGTGTTACCAGTGTTGCACTTACCTTCAGCCATTTGACTTAGCTGTTTGATAGTAGCACCCCGCCCCTGTTGTCAGTAACCATGAGCGGAATGGAGCCTACACTTCATCCTCAGACTGAGACTAAGAACACCAATGGAGAATATGATATTGGGGAGGACCAAGTTCCAATTCCATCCAACCCACATTGGAGGTACTATCCCCAATTTGCTCGAACACCATCCCCAAGAAGCATGCCCAAAGGGGTGACTTGGCCACCATCACCTTTAGCATTTGGTCCGCTCACCCCTCGTCAATTTGCCGGCCGTGTAACTCCAAAATGCTCTTCTTCTGCCTTTGGAAATGCAAGGTTCTTGCCACCGCCGGGTCAGGTTCAGGGTCCAGTGGGAAGGGCATTGCCTAATGGTGAAATGATCCCTTTGACCCCTCCTACACCTATGAATCGCAGAAACTTTGGTGATGCCTTGCGGAACATGTTCGATGAGCCTGCTGATGGTGATGACAAGTTCAAGACTCCCCCACGGACTACCAGTATTTCACCAGGGTTCAAAACTCCAGAAGTGTATCCCAAAAGTTCTCCGAAGTCAGACGTTGCTTGAATCAACCATCATTAGTAGATGATTAGGGTTTTGATTTTTCACTGTTGATTTTTTCACATACATGTGAATTAATAAAACCACGACTGACGATTAATGATTACTAATGCCTTTTAAGTAGCACTCATGTTTATTATGTTTGCTTTTGAAATTAGTCAATCGATCAACTTAATTCCCATATTGTTTTCCTCACATTAGCCATGAATGAATCACTGAGGTTTCAGTTTCTGATGCAACCCGGAGCAACACCATGTCAAATCGTTCATTGGGTGCTTCTGCTTATGGTCATTCCTCTGATTCCGGTTCAGCCCCACCTTCCCCGTGGTCCGAGGCCAGCTTAGGCATACATGTTACCAACAAAGTTCAGATCGAGTCAACAGTGAAGATTGGGGGAGGCATCACTAGTGACCTGACTACCAATACCAGTATCAATCAATCTGTGGCTAGTCCCCAGAAAGCTGCTGGTAAGAAAAGGACAATTTCATCTGTCCAAATGTCCACCCAAGCCCATCATCATGGCCCTCGCACCGGCTCATTGACCATCCATGAGTTTTTCAGCCAAGCTTCATCGTCAATGGTAGAGGGGCCAGGTAAGACGTCCTCGATCGATCCTGAGGAAGCCGGTAAAGGGTGCAAAAAGGCACGTCACAGCTAAACGTTTTTTTCATGTCCAGTACAGTTGTTGGATCGCTGCCTTTTCCAGCGTTTGTGCACAAGCAACAATGGAATCGAACTGACTGGGGATGTTTGCTTTATTAATTAAAGCTGAGCCATCAAATAAATAATGCTTTATTATATATCATCGTCAATTAGTCAAGTCAGATATCGTCATCAAATATTTCAAGTTTTATTTATCATTATGATTGGTTCAATGCTAGACTAAGTTTTCTTTTAAGGCAATGTTGCTCTATGATGTGCACACTGAATAGATCTGACATTTACGTTACTGTAACAAATGGAGAAAGCAAAGGGATGCATCATTCTGTCTGTGATTGACAATTGAATTGTCAATGCAATTTCACTGGGCAACATAGATCCAGTGGGCAGTGAAAACTGATTCGATGCGATCTGCAAGAACAAAACAACACTGATTCATAGTGGATGAGTGGCGGGTGGAATGGACCGATGACAGTGATGATGACGACGATGATGATGAAGACTATGAAGAAGAAGATGATGATGCTTGATGAATAAAATGATGATGATGATGATGATGATGATGATGATGATGATGGTCATGAATCACGATGGTTCTACTGCGCACAGTGACGATGATGAATGAGTGTATTTTCTTTTGTAGTCATGACTCTTGACTTGGCAATGAAACACGTTATTTGTCTGATGTTGACGCCGATAGTCAACTGGCAATTTATCACTTACTAATGATTGAAACTTTTTTATGTCATAACTTCTTGGTTGGTGTTATTTAATCATCATTGAACTTATTAAATAGTCAAACTTGCTCTGATGACATTTGTCCATGATTTTTTTGGTGCTTAACGATTCAATGATGTTGATCCGTAATTGGGATTAACCACTGATGAAATTCTGTTTAGTCGCTTAGCCCAGGCATTGCCTCAGAAGGCATGTCTTCGACAATGTGTGGAAAAACGGTTTCTCAGCTAGCAAAGTTGAGGTGATCCTATTTGTGGCAAAATGCAAACAGAAAACAACTACTAACTACATCACTGTTGAGTTGAATTAGTCTACTTATATAATAGTTTTTTCATTGAGGTCAAAACAGACCAACGTCCCAGTCAGCCATCAGTTCACCGCCCATCCCCAACACTACCAAGGAACTTGGGAGAGAAGCATTGCTTAGATCCGCCATCATTCATTCCTAAGAGGGACAAGAAGACTATCCAAGGAATGATTGTGACTTGTCAGTGCAATTATGGAACCGTCTGGGTGGGTTTGGGGCTTCATTCAATCACTACTAAGTCACTAGTGAATGGACAGACTAAGCTTGAAGAATGAAAATCATTGGCTATATGGGCTCATCACATGTAATTAATAGTAGTGATAAATGGTAATCATAGAGATATGGCATGCGGACCACTGATTAAATCTTGTTGACGGCCAACTGTCTGCAAGGCACTTGCTCAAGGACTGAACCACTCTTTGCAGACAGTTTGGTGCCATGATCTCGAGTTTCTGTCCCTAGACAGCATCATCATGATGGATGCTCTTTAGAAAACTGATCTTCAGTTGAAGATACTTGGGTCATAGAAAACTGAACTTCAGTAGTCGTAGTCCTGACGTTGCTTACTTACTTGATGCCCGCCCAAAATTTTCAAAAAAAATCAGTAAGCTTGCATTGCAAAATTATTTGATTGAATGCCCCCCACTGACGATGATGATTTTGATGCTTATCCTGAGGCGGCCTGTTCAAAGGTTGCTGCCTGGAATCCCTGGTCAGCCACTGGGGTCTGCTCAGCTGCAACCACCCAACTTGGAAGATCGGCCATTGCTCACTGTTGTTCCACGGTTGAACTACATTACATGAATTTTAAATTCAGCAGGTGAGGTATTAATCAGTAACTTCTTACTAACTCGTTTGTTGTTTACATAATAGCATGACAGTACTACTACAGCGAATCACTGGTGTTACTTAACTACCGTCTTAATTCAAATCTGATTTGCAGCCACATCAACTGTTGAAACGAGGATTGGCGTTGGCATCCTGGAATTTTAATTTCGGACCCTGGAATCAATCAAATCAGATCATTAAAATAAGAAAGGTACATACAGAGTGTGATCAACTGAATTTCCGACCGTCCACATTTGATAAGATTAAGGTTGCGGACGAAGAAGCCCTCCCTTTCAAAACAGTATACGCATTAGCTCAGACTGTTGGACTCCGCATTATGATCACTCCTGAATCGACGCATTCACTCTGGAACTCGGTCAGAAACGGGTTGCGACGGGCTGGAAAACAGTACTGCCTACTCTTGAGCATGTCCATGTCCAACATGGCACATGGACCATTTAAAAGCGGGCGAAACCACCAATCACTCATTGAAGCTGCCCAATATTTGTCATCCAACATGAGCGCCGATCAAGACGCATTCAATGATTTGATTGACGGGTGGTGCAGAGACTTACACATTGAGTCTGATATTGGGGATGATTTGATGTCTGACGCTGGACTCCCAGAAACACCTGAAGACATTCCACTCCACAGAGCCATCCAGAACCTTCCTGTATATGCTACATGGTGGCATAAGTGATTTTAATGTATGTTTTAGGATGTCTGTGTGTATATCTGTATTTTAGTTTTCTGTGTTAATAACAAGTTCCGAGTCGTCATCATAAGGTATTTGTTTGTCCATAGTCTTTGTCAGGTAAAATTATCAAGTGTTGTTCGTGTTAGTCTAGTTGCCATGGTTTCTTTTAATGAATCATGATGGATCATCAAAACCACTACTTCTTCTGCTTCTTGTTCTTCTACTACTGCAAGTTTGAAACTGATCTCTTCTTTTGATTTGCAAGGTCAAGACCAAATCTTGGTTTGCATCAATTGCAGTGATGGACTACATTTGTGATCATTGGACGTTGATGAGCACATTGCTGGACACGGTCCTGCAGAAGTACCAGGACGTACCATGTCGTATCATGATGTTTAGCAATCTGAGTATGAGTGCTAATCCCTCTCACATTGAATTCGTAATTTATAGAAAATACTTGTCACAACACTCACTTTGAAGTTCTTATAGTAAGTAGCTAAGCTATGACATGTGTAATTTGATTTCAAGAGAGATCAAGTGTTTGCATGATTGTGTTCAGAGTTGTTGTTTGTGTGAAATTGAACTGACTGAAAGCATTGACTGACTGACTGACTGAACTGAGGGGGATGGTCCATGGAATGTGGATGACGAGATGAATGACGAGAATGGTGATGACGGTGAGGACGACGCCGACGGGGGCCCTTCTGCAAGTCAGAGTGATGTGAAAAAAATCAATTTTAGCAAACCACAAACGAGAGCAGAATACAACAAGTTGCAGCAGCAGTTCGCCAACACGCTTCACTTAGTTGCACACTTATATCACGACAGAAGCTTGCAAGACAGTTTAAGACTCGTGGCATCATTCACTCAACCCTACTTGAACGAATATGTTGAAACTCTGCAAAGGCAAAAATCTGGACAGGTGGGCACTTTAGACTGAAATTTCGAAGTCCATTTTGTACAGTGACAGTGTGTTCGTATTCTGGGTTCTTAGAATATTGCTTCATGTTGAGAGATTCTTCATTTTTAAAATTAAATCTTTACCCACTAAGTCAGCTCCCTTGAGGTGGAGTCAGTGTAATGGCAAGCGAAGCGGGTACATGGAGCTTGGTTCAATGTAGTTCTGGATTCGTTGGGTAAGATTCACAGTCAGGAAGTATTGCAACGTATCAACATTACAGTGAGTCATGCACCGTCTCATCTGGAAACTAATTTGACCTGCTTTGAACCTGTGGACCCACCAGAATGGTTTTCTGATGAAAAGGAACGACTGAATGAAGCTTTTTTGGTGGCCTCTGAAATTGCAGCTGATCGATCATGGAATCAAATGTTGTTTGCAACATGTTTACCATCAACTTTTGCTGGTATTCTTTTGGATGATGCTCTGAAAGCACAACGTCATTTGCAATTCATTCACACCGTTTGGGATGCAGTGTTAAAAGCGGAAGATATGGTTCTGAGCGTTCATGCAACCAAACGGTCATTTATGACGGACTTGCTTGCAGATGTTGCCTGGAATCAAATGCAAATATGTCGAGAGATTTACGTGATGGGTTGTCAGTGTCAGTGGCAATTGACTTTTGGCAACGATGACATCCTGAGATCATTGGCTATGTACATGCACGGATGTCCCTGCAATACAAAATTTGATCTTGAAGATGCATTTGCACATTTGGCTTCTGTAAGCAAAATGACATCGCTAGCGACACCTATGAACAAGTTCTTTGGTTCACAAAAATTTACTGTCCAACTGACTGTTCGATTGAAATGTAGTTAATAGTCTTTCAGATCATGTGTTCTTTTCAAATGAAATAATTTCAATCAATCATGATTGATTCCGGATTCAAATTGAATATTTTCAGTGTTGATGAATACATGAATTTTTTTATTATTTGAAATAATTTGAGTGAGTAAGATGATGTATGATCATTGAATGTACTTTGCCAATAAAAATCGATTGAGGAAGACATCACAGATTTAGACAGCAATGTGTTTTTAGATCAGCCTGCTTCACTTACCTAGGTGGACTCGCTACTTCTACTGCGCTGCACTCCCAGGATTGCGTGAATCCGGTTGGCCCCAGCTGAATCTTGAGAAGAACGATTTTACACGTGGCAATCGATTGGAACTGACAACGACATCTGGGAAAGCATTCATGAGTGACAGTGTGACATTACCACCAAAGGTGAGGAATGCATTCGTAAACATGAAGCTTGCAAACGCTAGGAAAGCAGGAACAATTTCCAACCAAAAATCTGCAGCAGCAACTGCATGGTTAACTCTCAATGCTGCAAGTGATTTCCGTGCTTTTGGAATGGCCTGGACTGGTTACTATTCCGTTTTGTCTAGCAACATTTTCTCATGATGACTTGTAGATGAATCATTGAACCATAATGCCATTTCAGTTGTGGTCATCGCTGAAAAAAAATGTATTCAAGCTGAATATGACAACAGGTAATCAGTAAGTAAGTACTTGACATTTAATTTTATGATCAATCTCAAATAATTCAAATTGATTCAAAATGTCAAACTCAGGTTGCTTACTGATGAAGAACAAAGTGTACCACAATGAGAGGAGCAACAAGACGTTCTTGTCTCTTGGCTTTCGGAGCTACGCTGCATTGGGTATTCGAATGAAGCATCATCATGTGGATGGAAAAGAACCTTTGGTTCAAATGGATTTCTTTCCAAAGTTGTTTTTTGTAATGTTTTGTTTGTGTGATTGACTCAGTCCAACATTTGTTTGGAAAAGTACAAAAAATCAGAGCATTTATCAGGTATTTTTTTATGGACATTGACATTGCTAACGTGTATTAGTTTAAGTTTTGGAATGAAACATTGGTACAATCTACCCAGGATTTTTTCACTGTGGATTTGGTACCTCCGACATCAGAACCTTCATGGATATTCAATGATCGAATCAGTGGACCTTTGTGGAAACACGTGCCATTGGATATATTGCATCCGTGGCAACTGCCCCAGCAATTGAAAGAATATGGAACGGTGTTCTATCAAACTGGGCCTTTGGAAGATTTGATTCCAGCAGCATTACGTTCCCATATTTTCCTCACCATAGCAGAACTTAAACTGATTCAGAAGGAACTTCGTTTTCCCATGCCCCCGCCCAACCAGGGTCACGGAAAGAAAGGGGGCATTGTCAAGGAAGACTTTGCTGAAGGGCTAATCAATTACTACTTTCCTGACCTGGGTGACAAGGACAAATCTGCCATGATGGCTGCACTTCTGGGAAAAGGATGGAATCATATTAAGAAACAATCAGTTCATTGCCATGACATCCTTGCAGCTTTCCAGGGAATTGACAAGGAGGATCAAAAAGAGTTTATGGACATGAAAGAAATGGCTGATGTGGCACTGGATGAGGAACTGCTGATAAATACCCATGAAGCCAGAAAAGATCGCACGTCAGTGGTTGGTGGTAAGAAAGTGCATGAAACTCCAAAATCATTGGCTGGTCTTTGTGCCCCAGGTGGTACAATCACCAGACATCCACAATTGAGACGGTACCAGGGATTCTACTTTGCTTCAAATGTTGGTGAATCAGAAGGACTGACTGACAAACAATGACATGATGTCTGAGGTAACTAACCGACATGTTTTCAGTTTGGGGAGGGGACCACCAATGGTTCAACATGTTACGTTTTTTGAATCAAAAAATGAAACATTGTATTATCATCAGGAAGACGACATGATTTTGGACAGGTGTACTACAAACTTAGAGACACAAAAAGAGGTTGACAAGTGACAAGGTGATCTCATTATATCTCATTTATATGTTACAGTGACAGTTTGAAAAAATACTTATACTGACATAATACGACTTGAAATTAACTGCTGACTGGCTTTTGCAGGAATGCGCCGGTACTCACATGCAACATTTTGGAACGGTAAGAAGAAGAACATGACTGAGGAAGCATGTTTATGGGAAGTGATCTTATGGATGTGGCGTTTGCATGAGAAATCAGGGGCATTAGCAGCGGATGAGTCAATGTAATCTGCCTGGATTAGGAGAACATTAATCACAATTTTCACACTGTATGCTGTTTTTTTAGTGTGTCATCATTTAATTTATTACGTGTTGACTTTCGATTATGTGTAAATCCATGCGTTTTAATTCAACTGTTAATGGGTTCAAAATTGATAAGGCCAACAATGGACGACATAAAGAACGTGGTGGCTACGTTTGATGCATCAACCGGATTCAAAACACCTGAACCTGCAGTGATTGATTCGCAGCGCTCTGGGTCTTTGGATATTGAAATGTCACCTTCGGAACCTTTGCGTCCAGAATCTTTACATACAGCAGGTGCAACTGGGAGCAGCACAAAGGCTGTGTCGGTGAAGAAGGCTGCGTTGAAACCAAAGGACAAAAAGGATGATAAGAAAAAAAAGGATCATAAGAAAAAGGATGATAAGGAAAAAAAGGGTGATAAGAAAACGGATGATAAAACAATGTCGAAGGCATCATCATCCAAAGGGAAAAAAAATGATTTCCAAGCCCGGTTTCCAAAAAGGAAGTCGGTTGGACAGGGAACCTGAATTTGAACAGAAAATAATATGCAATGCTCATCTTGAAATTGTTGCTGTTTCATAAGAGATACGATGGTTTCCTAAGGAAACTTCAACTTCATCAACTGATTTCAAAATGAAGTTAGTTGAAGCGTTGCAACCGAACCGAATCGCATGGTGCAAAAATAAATGCTCACTTGGGCGTGTTCATTCTCAAAGGTTGGACCAGTCAGGAACCTCTGGAAACATAACCCTTGGGAGAATATTGGGACCATTTTAAAACGCTCTAACATTTTAGAGGTGATTTAGAGCAAGGGTTATGGTCCCAGGGGTTCCGCTACAATAGCCTATGAAATTT